>JBCNJP010009156.1:0-32189 GCA_039602395.1 Deinandra increscens subsp. villosa
GTGCAGTTGTATAATGTTTTGTTGTAAAAGATGAAGAACATAATAGAAAGTACGATTATTACACAGGTGTAATAATGATTATTACACAAGTGTAATAATGATTATTACACAAGTGTAGTAATGATTATTACACAAGTATAATAATGATCAATGTATCCATGATTATTCATCAATCTCAAAAGTACCAAAGATGACATACAAAGTTCAAACAAAAAAAATAGGTAATGTACTAAAACTCAACAGATGTCAAATGTAAAAAATGAATCGAACACATATAGAAAATCAGAAAGATGGTGGGGTAGATGGAGATCCATCATCTGTTATCGGAGCACGCCTAGCAGCACGGAATGGTTGGCGTCGTGTAGCAGATGAATTTGGAGGCTCAACACATGGGACGTCTAACACTTGATCGGAATTAGGAAAAGCACCAGAAGAGCTACAAGCATTAGTAACAGTAGCAGAAGAGGAAGAAGCAGCAGCCAACTCAGCAGCACGAATAACTTTGTCATGATTTCGTGAATCATGACCATAAACGAGTTTATTGCATTTTTTGCAAAATCTCGGTCCCTTTTTATACGTCTCAACTGCTTCCTCGCCAGGACCGACCAACCGCTTATCGGTACCACAACCCTTGTTTCTAATTCCCTGGGTTGGAACAAAAGAAGAACTGCCAAACTCAGGTTGGCGCAAAATGTCATAAATAATTGCAGACGTCCTATCTTGTTCAGGGTTACGTGGCACTTCAAGGAAAATACGCCTTTTAATCTCTTTAAGTTCATTTGAAAAATTGGCAAGCTGTTCCGGCTGACGTCGTAAATGGTCTATGCATTGCGACACAGTATCAATAATCTCGTTTCTGAGTATTCCAGTCTCGCTGTTATCAACCGAATAACGGTTTGAAATAGCATATACTCTTGCCGGCAAAGCATTACGAGTCCAGCGGCGGTTAATGTATCGATCAGGAATTCGGTTGGTGTCATAGAACCTAAAAACATGATAAACATGTCGACACAGATACCCAATACGCGGAAACAGCAAACATGAGCACATTACACTCTGATCGGCAACATTGAATGAAACCTGTTACAAAGCAAAAAAATGGTTGAGATCAGAAAACTATTCAGAAGTGTGTATTAAAGACAACTTTGGAATAAGGCGGCATGTGTGCACTATTAAAAAACATAATACAGTTAAAATTATGACAGGAAATTACAAAAACAGTAAGATTAGTGCACATGTGTAATATTATAGAAAAAACAGTAGTATGACATAAGTACCTCATATTACAGAAAACTATTCATAAGTGTGTATTAAAGACAACTTTGGAATAATGTAGCATAGGTGCGCTATTACAAAACGTAATACAGTTAGAATGATGACAGGTACTTACAACACAGTAAGATTAGTTCACAGGTGTAATATTACAGAAAAAAAACAGTAGTATGACATAAGTACCGCGTATCTGTTGACAGTTACAAAGTTCTTGTTGTTATGTGAAACAGTATATATCTTCGTATCGCCAACAGTGCGTGTATCACCAACAGGACAATAGAAAAGACTAAACTTAATTTCCTTCTGAACCTTTTTAAAAAGAGATGATGTATACACAGCAGCAACATGTCTCTCTATTGGAAGTGGTGTATGTAATTCAGGAGTAGTGGTGTTGGTTTCGAACTCCATCTTTCGTTGGTTGTTACGTTGCCAATCAAGGGCGGTATCAAAACACAGAAGAAACTGTAATAACGTGTTAGATAAGCTAGAGTTGACCTTGAAATGCGCATTTGAGCTCTCAGATCTTGATGTGGTTTTCATCAAACAGCTCATGGGGACATCTCGAAAGAAAGCAGGAACCCATTCAGATCGAATTTCATAAATTTGAGATAGCCATTCATGATCAGTCAAATCATATTTTGCAAAAAGTTCATGCCATCTATCTTCAAAAGTTTCTTTGTCAATATGCAGATTCCACACAAGTTTGTGTATAGATTTACGAAGGTCAGTGTTGGCTAGAATCTCACCAAGAATCTGTTTGAAAAGACAGGCAGTTATTATTACACATGTGCAGCAGATAAAAAAACAGAAAGTAATTAAGGATGTAACAATGTACCTTAGACGGAAGTTTCCTCATAATGTGCCACGCGCAAAAATGATGAACAGATTCATTAAATACAGAAGTAACCGCTTCTTTCATTGACGAATCTTGATCGGTCAAAACTAATACAGGCTGCTTTAAATGTGCTTTAAGGAATGTACTAAGCAACCAGGTGTACGACTCAATGGTCTCATCAGATATCATTCCAGCACCAAACAACACACACTTGTTATGGTGGTCAACACCGGTGAAAGGCACAAATATCATCCTATATCTGAGGCAATAAAATCACAGGTGTTAATTATGATGAATATTAAATAATAACAAAATAAATACACAAAGAATAGTGCACATGGGTAACATAGTACACAGGTACTTAAAAAAACAGCAGGATTAGTGCACATGTGTAATATTACACAAAATCATAAAATATGATAAACAAAGTATGACGTATCAAATAGATGATAAAGTTTATTTGAAGTACAATGCATTTAACAGAAACTTACACATTTGTTCTATAAGTCGCATCAACTGACAAAACATCTCCAAACACTTCGTAGTTGCATCTCGATACATCATCAGCCCAAAAAAACGATTTAAGTTCCGAACCAACTACTAGACATTCATAAAAGAAGTTGTGGAGGTTCTCAGTTCGGGCTTGTAGAGTGTCCATTACAAGTTTTGCATCTCGATTTCCAATAAAGAGACGTATGGATCGGGAAAAATTCTTGAAGTCAGTTGTAGAACCATGAACATTGTGGTGGCCACCCTTGAGAGATGACTGCACCCTGTGAGCAATATTAGGACCAAGTTTATTTAGGCTCATCTGATGAATAAACTGCTGGGTGCTAAAGTCAAGTTTACGACGCCTCTTGGTGAAATCCATGAAGTCAGGACCAATAAGCTCGTGGTTGTGAGCCTCACGAAACACATATAGCACAAACTGTCGAGTCTCAACATCAAACTTCACCCGAATACATGCATCACAATCAGTTAAGGACGAACGAACAGTCTTCGTAGTGGACAGTGAACTCTTGTCCGAAGAATCAATCGTCTTCTGTTTTGGTTTTCCAGCACGATTGCACAAAATGTAACGGTGTTTTGTAACATCTCCAGAATGCTTATGTGTGCCTAATCTCGTTGAAAAGCCAGCTTTCGCAACATATGTTTCATACATATCACTAACAGCCTCCCATGAATCATATACAGAGTATAGGACAGGAACAAACGTAGGGTCAACATCTGGCTTCCAGAATATAGTCCCATCGGGTGACGAATAAACCCTACTAGTCGCACCACCTTTAACAAAAAATAAAAATAAAAGAAAAAACATAAAGAAACAAAGATCAGAATGATAATGAAGTCAGAAACATAAATATTACATTATTATATTGTTTGTAAGACATGTAAGTTGTAAGAGAAAGCATTGTTTATCTTAAGGTTTTGGAAATTACACACGTGTAATAAAACCACAATGTATAAGAGATACATATTATATATAAAGGAATTCATAATTGTATATGTTTGGACAAAGGTCAAGCATATCAAAATATGTGAAACATAATTACAACAATGACATTATAACACGTATATGAATTTGTTACGAAAGGTTGCTATGGAAAAATTAACAAAGGTAAATGGTGAATATTTAGTGCACCAATGGCTTATTGCACAAAATTATATTACAAATAGTTTATAAAATGCTTAGTATACAGTTCAAATGATAAAAGGTACTCAAAACCAGAAAGATTATAGCACAGGTGTAATATTGCAGAACATTAAGAAAGGTACATAGTAAATATTTAGAGCACCAATGCCTAATTGAACAAAATTATATTAAAAACAGTATATAATATGTTTAGTATACAGTTCAAACGATAAAAGGTACATAACCAGAAAGATTAGTGCACATGTGTAATATTGCAGAAAAACATAAAATATGCTAATACGACATACCACGTTCTTCTACACGAAGGAAACTAAGAACAGGCTCATTATCAGGAATATTAGGGTTGCCAGATGAAGACGATGAAGGTATGAAAGTAGCAGAAGAACTGGTTTCATCAGAACGTTCGATCAATTGATGAGAATCAATATGATCAATGTCGAAATCGGAATTAGCATCAACAAAGGTCTCGGACTGATCCGGAGCAGAATCGAACGGCAAATCGGCAACAACATTATCATCCATGGGATCGATTGAAAGCTTGAAAGCTGATAGAAAAATTAAAACAAAATTAGGTTAGAAATTGAAGAAGAAAGGATGATTTGTGATACAAATTAGGTCAGAAAATTACAAAATCCGGTTGTTTAACAGCGATTCCGATGAAATCGCCTTGGTGAGATGTGCGCAGGAGGAGAAGGATGTTCGTGGACTCTGTGCGCAGGAGGAGATGGTTTTAACGATTAATTGAAATCGTTAATAAATCAGACAGCGGCGGCTATATATTATAATTTTGGTGAACTGACCAAAATGCCCTTTATTAAAAGAGTTTTTAGGTTTTTACAAAAAAACATAGTTTTTATATGATCCTCTCCCTATATATATATATATATATATATATATATATATATAGGGTGAGGTTCATTGTAGACACTTTCGCATGTGAAATAGCTCTTTTTCACATGTGAAAGTTTCTAATTAATGAGAAAAAAGAAAAAAAGAAAATTAATCACAACCATTAGATCAAGAGATCTAATGGTGAAAAAGGGTGTCTACTTGTCTACACTTATGGGGGTGTCTACAATAAACTTTTTACGGGTTAGGTTCATTGTAGACCCCTTAAAAAATGTAGACCCGTAGACCCCATTTTTAACCGTCCGATCTTCCATCCACGTTTCTTTTAGATTAGGGGTATGATGGTCCACAACTTAAAACAAAATCCCCTTAACTGATGAAGATCTTTTTTCAGACTCACCCTTCAATGACGATCGGAACTACGAAACCCGATAATCGCATCGACTAAATCCGCCATTAAACCTACAACATCAGATTCACCTGATTCCGCATCAGATTCATCCGAGTCCGATGGCGATTCACCTCCTAAAATTTCGTCCGTCGTTGATCCCGATTCACCGATTCCAATCCAGATTCGAAAATAGTAAAAATTCGGTGTCTAAGCTCAACGCCACCTCCTCAAGCTAGTTTTGGCTCATTTATCTTTAATTCTTGTAAGTTTTGGCACTCAGGTTCCGCTTCAAATGATTTGGCTTTAGATATAATTTCAAGTTGTTTTTCCTCATATTCATCAATTTTTTTACCGTAATAATTCATACATGTAATCAATGATGAGAATAAACTTGTAGTTTTTTTTATAGGAATATGAAAATTATTGCTATGAACGGAAAGGGGATCACAGGATCATGTGTGGTTAAATCCAAAGAAACATCAAGTTGCTTGTGCTCTATGTTTGTTGGGGTCTCATGTGCGCTCTTTTCATTCAAAAACCTGTTAAATCGAACTGAAATTGCAGATGAAATTGTTCATGGTGGTGCTGGCCTCATAGGTTTCCTTTTTCGAGGTCTCGTGTGTGCTATTTTATTAAAACTCAGTGAGTTTATTGAGTTACTCATATATTCAAGTATAGTGAGTTTTAATCCTTGATGAGTTTTAAAAAACCATATATTGAAGTTCTTCTCTTACTGATATTTAAAAACCCATATATTTATGTTCATGTTAAGCTATAAAACTATCTATTGAATTTAACACTCATTGTTGAGTTTAATTCAAGTTTGCAATGAGTTTCATTGGAATCTTAACATGAACATCAATGATATATACTTATCTCATATATATATTCAAGTATAGTGAGTTTTATATCCTTGATGAGTTTTAAAAAGCATTATATTCAAGTTCTTTTTAAGCAAGTTTGCATTAAGTTATTAGAATAAGTTTGCAGTGAGTTCTAATTAAATCATATTAAAACTCAGTGGGTTTAGTGTGTTTTTCAAACCCGCGGTTTTTTAAAACTCAACGATGAATTTTAAAACTCAATGTTTTAAGACTCGCTGAAAAGTTTATTAGAGTTAGTCATGATCTTAGTGTAGTAGATGTACTAATCATCATTTAGTACATCTACATATTGCTCTTAAAAATATACCTTAGAGAACTCGAGATATCCTTTTTAAGTCAATAAATAAAAACAAGTCATGTCGGAAGTTGTTGGGCGTGAATTTGCAAGTACGATAGAGAGCAAGTCAACTTCTACTCAGTTTTTATCTAAAATATGTACTTGTTGAAGGTTATGAAAGAGTTGAGACCGAGTAAACGAGGAAGGCTGGAGTTGGAGTATTTGAGCAGCAACTATTTAATTTCATTTCAGGTTATTTTCTTACTTTATAAATTTTCATGTTATCTGTTTTTTCAACACTCTACTCGCACAAGTAGGCAGCCACCAATCATACCCACATGTAGTTAATCAAGCCAAGGGAATACTTTTGAGATCGTTGTGCAAAGTAGAAAACTTTTGGCTAAAAGATGGACGGTTTGTGGTGGGAGGATCGCAACCATCAATAGCACATATCAGTTTAGTACGTAACTTGAGGTAAAACTATATCATTATGTTAGGTAAGTTCTCTCATTTTTAAACCTTTTGTTCTGTTCTGCACCAAAACACAAAGTTTTATGTGTTTTAATACTGTAGTGAGTTTAAAATTTGGAGAGGGTTTTATTCAGCTGTGAGCTTAAAACCATAGTGAGTTTTAAAATAGAACTGAAACTTGATTCTTAAAATTCACTTTAAAGTTAGTTTGACTTATAGAACTCATTTAAAACAAGTTAAAGTAATAAAATTGAGAATTAAAACTCATTAAGAAACAGCGAACTCACTATATAAAACTTACTTTAAAGTTGAGTTTTATTCTATTATGCTTAGATGATTTTTAAAATTTTGAGTGAGTTATAAAACTCAAATCTACAGTTAACTCAAATGAGTTTTATATGTGTATAGGTGAACCTCAAAGGCTCAAACTATCTGATTTATTGAATTTTAGTATGATTAATATTTAAATTAAACTTGAGTGAGTTCAATCTTGATTATAAAACTCCCTGTTAAGTTTAAAGCTCACCAGTTATAAAACTCACTGTTTTTTAAATTCACTTCAAACTTTAAAACTCAATGTTCTATAGAACTCGCTTAAAACTCACTGCAAATGATAAAACTCAATGTTGAGTATAAACTCACTTCGAACTTTAAAACTCAATGTTATATTCAACTCACTGTTGAGTTTAAAGCTCACCGTTGAGTTTAAAACTCACTGTTGAGTATAAAAGTCACTGTTTTTTTAAACTCACTTCAAACTTTAAAACTCAATGTTCTATAAAACTCACAGGTTGAATTTAAAACTCACTAAAACTTATAAAACTCACTATTTCAATATCAGTTTGCAGTTATAAACTTGAGTTGGTATATATAAGTTTGCCTGGGATGCACCATAAGATAAACTTGAGTTAATTGACATGCATCATTATAGCTTAAATAACTTCACCATTATAGTTTATAATTTGAAAATCTGAGTGAGTTTGATTTGGACGATGATGACTTTATTTTAAAGCTCAAATTTTAAGTGATTAATAAGATAGTTTATTGAAGCTTAAGTTTTCACGGAGTTTCATTCAGTGGTGAGTTTTAAACTATAGTGAGTTTCATATTAAAACTCACTAAAAACTTGAGTCTTAAAACTCATTGGAAACTTGGTTGATGTATAAAACTCATTTAAAACATCTAAATGTAATAAAATTAAAACTCAAGTTTTCAATGAGTTTCATATTAGCCTTGTAAGTAAATTCTAATATTAGCCTTGTGAGTTTTAATGTTAGCGTTTTGTAGCCTTGTAAATTATTTCTCATATTAGTGAGTTTTAAACAGGACAATGAGTTTTAAATTTGCAATGAATTTTAAAAACCGCTAAGTTCTGTTTTGAAAATATACATTTATAGGTAACTTGTTCGCAATAAGTTAAAACTCACCAAGTTTTATTGTTGAGTTTTATAAGTCACTGAGTTATATAAAACTCACCTTTAATTATAACTCACTGAGTTATTAGTGAGTTTTATAAGTCACTGATATATAAAACTCACCTTCAGTTAAAACTCACTGAGTTTTATTAGTGAGTTCTATAAGTCACTGAGTTATATAAAACTCACCTTCAGTTAAAACTCACTGAGTTTTATTGGTCACTATGTTTAAAACTCACCTTCAATTAAAACTCAGTGAGTTATAAAACCCAGTTAAAACTCAATAAGTTATACTCTGCAAAAACTCAGTAAGTTATAAAACTCACTTTTAAATGTTGAGGCACTGCCAAAACTATAACCGAAGAACTAAGAACAAAGACTTGGAGTGTTTTCATATGTTCTAAGTTTATAATCACATGCTTTGAAGTATTAAACTTAATAAACACCTATGAACACGTGTATTAACATATGTATAGTTTCTCTACGCTTTTAGCTATAGTTCTATAATCTTAACTGAAATTGTTCAGTTAATACTTGTATTCACTTCAGAAATTGAACGTAACTCTCTTGATATATGTTAGTACAATGATAAACAACAAACTATGAGTTGTTGTTTGTTGACTGATCATTTATATTTAAGTGTATTTTATTGTTTTTTGAAAACTCACAATAAAATTTAAAAATCGATATTCTATAAAACGCATGGTTATGTTTAAAACTCACTATTGATTATATAACTCACTGTTTTTTAAAACTCATTACTTTTAAAAAATCAATGTTATATAACACTCACTTAAAATTTGTAAAACTCATATCTGAGTATTAAAGCTCACTACAACCTTACATCTAAACTGGAGTTATAAAACTCACTATTTTTTAGAACTCACTATAGATTAAAACTCATTATGAATTATAAAGACTCACTGTTTTTTAACTCACTACTTTAAAAAAATCGATGTTATATAACACTCACTTAAAATTATAAAACTCATTATTTGAGTATTAAAGCTCACTACAACCTTACATCTAAATTTGAGTTATAAACTCATAGTTGTATTTATATCTCACTACAGATTATAAAACTCACTGTTTTTTAAAACTCATTGTAAATTATAAAACTCATTATTTCAAAAATCGATGTTATATAATACTCACTTAAAATTAAAAACTAACTATTTGAGTAATAAAACTCACTACAAACTTACATCTAAATTTGAGTTATTAAAACTCACCGCAAACTTTAAAATTCACCGTTCTATAAAACTCGCTATTGAGTTTAAAACTCACTCAAATTATAAAACGCACTCTGGTGAGTTTTAAAACTCACCGTAAAGTGAAAATCATTGTTTTTTAAACTCGCTGCGAACGTTAAAAGTCAACGTCATATAAAACTCATTGTTAATATTAAAACTCAATTTTTTTTAAACGCGTCGCAAACTGTAAAAGTCAACGTTCTACAAAACTCGCTATTGAGTTTAAAACCCGCTTCAAATTATAAAACTCGGTGTTTTTTAAACTCACCGCAAAGTTTAAAATTTTCAACTTGAATAGCATAACACAACAGATCTATTCGTTAAATTAAACTTGTTTCGAACTCGTTATGAACCACACCCGTTTCTCGCCTTTAACACACCCAACCCACTGACTCTTTTTCATCGATGGAGGTAATGTTTGGTCAACAAAGACTGAGTGCCATAAGAATTCTAGAGAACACAAAACTATTTTTCATCAGTGGAGGTAATTTAGGTAGGAAAGTGTGGTCATTTTCTTTAGTTTTCAGGGAAAGTAACCTATAATGGTAGCAAAATGCAACATGCCTGGATACTCATATTTAGTTATGTAAGGTTTACTTGATGTAAGTTTCAATATAAAGTAATAAAGAATTGATGGCAAGAATAAGGAACATGGAAGCAAAAATTTATCATTTTATAACCAACATTCAAGAGTATTACATAAGGATAAACGTCAAAACAAAAAGCAATAAAAACACATCCCACCAACCTGAAATCAAGAAGACGGCAACAAAATCCTTATTGTCACCATAACGATCTAGGCAGCAGATTCTTGGGTGGCACGCCTCTTCCGAGCCTCCTCGATGATGGTTAACTTGATACCCTTACCCTTGGGTAAAGAAACCCATGGTTTTGAACCCTTTCCGATAGTGAAAACATTACCCAAACGGATAGCAAACTCATGGCCGGTAGCATCTTGAATGTGAACGGTTTCAAAGTTGCCCTTATGTTTTTCCCTGTTTTCTAAGGATTCCATCCCGGCCTGTGTTTCTTCCACCAGTTACCATAACAACATTATCAACATCGAATTTGATGAAATCAACAATTTTGTTTGAATGTAGATCAAGCTTGATGGTGTCGTTAGCCTTGACAAGTGGGTCAGGGTAACGAATGGTTCGACCATCGTAGGTTTTAATGTATGGAATGCCCTTTGATCCAAACTGAACTGAATGAACCTTGCACAACTTAAACGACACAAAAAAAGTTACCTATCAATGAGATGTTCAAGTTATGTTTAGACACATATCAAACAAAAAGCTTGAAAGAAGCAGGTGAAACATCACAAGTGTGTCTTTATCATATAAAACCTCATGAATCATTAAATTCAAGAGAGTAGAGACATGTATTATTATTGATTTATCATAAAATCTTTGTAATCATTTTTAGCCCATTAAGCATCGACAAAAAAAGAACAACTAAACATATTTAGAGAGTTTTGATAATAACAAGGCTGAAAACTAAAAAAGCAAGCCACAAAAAGTTGACATCAAGAGCTAAATCAAAATGGTCATATCTTAATGCTGTAATTTAGTTGAACAACATCATAATAGAACAAATAAGTGTGATCAGTACATCAATTGAACTTTGTTTAGAACAAGTTTACGAACCTTGGACTCCTCATCTCTGATGGAGTGCAGCCTGAAACTACCTTTTGTAACCAGATTTGGACTGAATAAACCCTGTGAAGATTAAAACTCACTAAAAATATGGTTAGGATTAAAACTCACCGTAAATATGGTTGAAATTAAAACTCACTTTGCAGATTGATCCTAATCATCTTCGATAGTTTGGTATCCCAGATAAACTACTTGGACAAAAATATACATAGATTCAAGCTGATTAAATCAATCATAGAGATGAAGTAAAATTAACATAAAAATATACCATAGCCATACGCACAATGCAGACTGATCCTAATCATCTTCTAACACCATTAAACATGGTCACGAGTTTACCTGGGCATACACAGGAGCAAGAGATTAAGTGCCTAAGAAACACGGTTAGAATCCTTAAGGAAAGAGAGAGGAACTTGGATATCGAGTTGCTCGAATACTATGGTCTAAAAAAGAGCAAGAAACTGCAGTCATGGAGCTTCAAAACCAACTTAAACTGGATAACATGGAAGCTAAAATTTTCGCTCTAAAAAGCGAGTCTTTACAGGCTGATAACAGGAGATTAGAGGATCAAATGGCTGATTACAAGAATGTTGTCGCGGACCTTAAAACCGCATGAACCAAAATCAAGATGCTTAAAAGAAAGATCAAAACAGAATCCGAACAGAACAAAAAACAGGCTTTGGATTTCCGGGAGCAAGTTCAAAACATGGAGGAGGAACACAAGATTGTTTTAGAAGTTGAAGAGTTGAGAAATCAAACGAGAATTTGCAAATGGAAAACACAGATTTGGCTTATAGATTAGACTGTGTTCAAATCCTTGCTACATCTGTGTTAGAAGATGGTGAAGTAAGAGGATCATATCGAATTAAACATGGCCAAGAGTTAACCTAAGCTATCGAACTTAGAAAAAAATGGTGTCAGATTGATCCTAATCATATTGCAGGTTGTTGATCCTAATCATCTTCTAAAAGACATGGCCCTAAGGAATTTGGGTGTCAGAACCGAAAAACCCTAAAAACACCTTCCATCACATAAATGAATTAAGCATAATTCTACCAGATTCAACAAAAATTACATAAACGAATTGCAACTTCGTAATATCACAATCGAAAACCCTAAAAAACGGATTGTTCCATCAAAAGCTATTAAACGCTTACTTAGATGAACAGAAGATGGAAGAAAAAATGCGTCGAATAAATGGAATCGGAAACCCATTACTTGATCGAAATCCTTATCGCACCATATAAACCCTTCAACGACGACGATCAGAACTAGAAAACCCCGATGATCGATCGAACTTCAAAAGAAGCAGATGGAGATCATCGAAAAATCACAGCGGCATTTTGGATGCGACGTCATGAAGAATACGGGAATTGTAATCTAAACCCAAAATGGTAAATTACCTTAAAGCCACTACCCATAGTTTAGTTTAAAAACCTGATCAAGTTAAGGAAATCAATCTCAACCCCCTAAATTAGATGATCCTATGGTGATTAGAGGGGTCTATGGGTCTACATTTTTTAAGAGGATCTACAATGAACTTTTCAATATATATATATATATATATATAGAGTTGGGTTATAATACAAAGTACTTTTTACGTGAGAAGTGTGAGAAGTGATTGATATGTTAATTTTTAACACATGATATTGTCTTTTTATTATATTTTAGGTAAATATATGACAATCCTAAAATAAATACACCATCTATTGAATTCCAAACACTACCAAACACCATTTATTAAGAATTATTAAAAGGGCACTGTGTTAGGATATTATTACACTGTGTTTACATTGTGTTATCCTTTAACTCTAATTTTGATAAACATATGACATTCTAATATGGAATAAACAATGTATAGTGTTATATATTTACCAAAAACATAACTAAAAGATAACACAATGCATTAAAATCTAACACATCATCCACTTCTCACACTTCTCACGCAAAAAGTACTTTGTATTATAACTCTACCCTATATATATATATATATATATATATATATAGGGTTAGGTTCAAATGAGAACTTTTTCTTTTGAGAACTTTTGAGAACCAATCTGAGCCACTAATTTTCAGGGGAGAAGCATTCAAATTCATGGGGAGGATTTCCTTATATATAACTTGTGGCTCAGAATGGTTCTCAAAAGTTCTCAAAACCAATTGGTTCTCAAATGATCTTCCCTCTCTCTATATATATATATATATATATATATATATATATATATATATATATATATATATATATATATATAGGGTTAGGTTCAAATGAGAACTTTTTATTTTGAGAACTTTTGAGAACTAAATTTCAAGCACAAATTTCAGGGGGGGGGGGCACTACAATTCATGGGAGGGGGGATACATGTAATAAACATGTGGCTCAAATTAGTTCTTTTTAGTTCTCAAATCAAATTGGTTATCAAATGATTCTCTCCCTATATATATATATATATATATATAGGGTAAGGATCATGTGAAAACAACTTTTATTGCGAAAACACGAAAACAAATATTAAAACCTCTAAAACTTTTTCATACGTTAATATTTTTTTTTAAAAATTGCACCAAAATCCTTAAAATTATGTTATCTTTAGTTCTGGAAAAAATTAAAAAAAAAACAATTTTTTTTTAAAAATTATTATTGCACTTGTGCAATTTTTTTTTATTATTATTGCACATATGCAATAATATTAAAACCTTTTATAACTTTTTCATATGTTAAAATGTTTTATAAAAACTTGCACTATAAATCTTATAATTCTGGAGAAAATTAAAAAAAATTCGACGTTTTTTAAAATTTTTTATTATTGCACATGTGCAATAAAAAGTTATTATTGCACATGTGCAATAATATTAAAACCTCTATAACTTTTTCATACGTTAATATTTTTGATAAAAAATTGTACCATAGATCTTATAATTCTGTTATCTTTAATTCTTGAAAAAATAAAAAAAAAATAATGTTTTTTGTTAATATTGCACATGTGTAATATAATTAATACGTATTATTGCATATGTGCAATAATAAAAAAAATTACGAAATTTTATATGTTTAATTTTTTTTCCCAGAATTAAAGGTGACATAATTTTAAGACTTTTGGTACAAATTTTTAAAAAAATTATTAACGTATGAGGAAGTTATAGAGGTTTTAATATTTGTTTTCGTGTTTTTTCAATAATATTAAAACCTCTATAACTTTTTCATACGTTAATATTTTTGATAAAAAATTGTACCATAGATCTTATAATTCTGTTATCTTTAATTCTTGAAAAAATTAAAAAAAAAATAATGTTTTTTGTTAATATTGCACATGTGTAATATAATTAATACGTATTATTGCATATGTGCAATAATAAAAAAAATTACGAAATTTTATATGTTTAGTTTTTTTCCCAGAATTAAAGGTGACATAATTTTAAGACTTTTGGTACAAATTTTTTAAAAAATTATTAACGTATGAGGAAGTTATAGAGGTTTTAATATTTGTTTTCGTGTTTTCGCAATAACATCTTGTTTTTATTTGATCCTTCCCCTATATATATATATATATATATATATATATATATATATATATATATATATATATATATATATATGGTTAGAGGTGCAAAAATCGGTTCTAAACACGAATCGATTCTTGACCATATCTATTCTGGTCAAAATCGATTCTTGACCGAATCGATCGATTCCTGGCAAAAATTCCTGAATTGGTAGGAATCGATTCGATTCCGAATTGAAATCGATTCCTAGCCAGAATCGATTCCTACCAATTCGTTCGCATTTTTAATTTTTTTAAACTTCATAAAAAACTAAAAAAGAACACATTTTTATTGAATTCAAAGATTAAACATTACAATCCTAACTTGTTCAAACTTAAACCGACACAAAGATAGATGTTTTTGAAAGGAAAATACAAACTATGATATTGATAAGTTGATAACCCGACTAAACGTTTATGGTCGAGTTTACTCCATTGCCGCCGCCGCCGTAGCTCGATCTTTTGCTTGTCGTAAGTCCGCTTGTTCTTCTTCATCGGAAAGTGGAATCGAATCCCCCGTTGCTACTTCGTCTTCGTGTATGGCCGTCTCCACTTCAATTTCACCTTCAAGATTAGAAACGTTTTGTACACGTTCCATTGCGTCTAGGTGATCCTTTAAGCAAATGCAAACCTCTAGCGACTCGGAAGTGAGCCTCGTCCTTCGGATAGCTAAGTTTGATCCGAACTCGGGTTACTCTTCTTTGTTTTGCAATATAATATGGTTTCGTAGCACCGCGTTGGCATCTTTCCGGAAAAACGTTCCACAATACCTACACCGCACCTTTGTGAGGCCGTTCTTCAATTCAACCAAATCATAATGTACACCGAACAAAGTCGGGTCTCTCTTTGTTGGTAGGATCTTCACTGTTGATACATGGTTCCTGATCGTCATGTGAAGTATCGAATACAAGACGGAACGTTCAAGTTTAGGCATGGCCGAACCTTGGCCGAACTCCAGGTTCGGAGCCGCCGAGGCTTGGCCGAACCTGAGGTTCGGCCAGTCGTGGTTTCAGCCTATAAATAGGTTTGTCTTGTATAGAATTGAAAGCTTCCGTGTCATATACTTTCTAAGTGTACTCTGTGGTTCTCTGTGGTTAATACAAAGTCTGTTTGTATTTACTCTTTGTGTTTCAACTCGTTCTACATTGATTTCACATCGTCTAAGTAGAAGATCCTAACGCTCACGCAATTTCAAGTGGTATCAGAGCATTTGGTTTACTCTACTAGTCGGAGATCACTGTTTTTCGAGTTATCGAGTTTAATATCACGTTTTTAACTTTCAAAACTCGTTGTTCATCTTCATTTCTCGAATTTCTCGTTCAAAACATCATGATTCACGTCAAATATGTCCATGTTTGCTCATTTTCAGTTGACTGAGTGTTTACAGCTCGAGAGGTGTCAATTTCAGTGAGTTTTTCCAAGTTTTTCCGAAAATTCGCGTTCGGCCGAACTTGAGGTTCGGCGTAACTGCTCCGCACTTCAGGTTCGGAGCACGCTCGGCATAACTGCTCCGAACACCAGGTTCGGAGTACGTTCGGAGTCAATTTTTGTTCGTTCGGTGAGAGTTCGGACTAGGCTCGGAGGGTTTCGGAGTCTACTGGATTCGGTGAGAGATCGGAGAAAGTTCGAACTGTCTTTCTGAGTTCGGACCACGTTCGGAGGAAGCTCGGAGGGTATATTAGGTTCGGAGGAGGTTCGGAGTGAACAGTAACTTGTGTTTCGAAAATGTCCGATTTTCAAGCGTTCGCGGCTATTCAAAACTCAGTTCAAGCAACTATGCAAACGATGATGAACTATGATAATGAAATTGGAACAAGTCAGAAAGTTCCCAAATTGCTTAAGTTGGAAGATTATCATAGTTGGGTTAAACGGTTTGAAGCATATGTCGATACAAATGATATTGATATGTGGTTAGCGTTCACTGAGCAATATATTTACCCTAAAGATGAAACTGGTGAACCTATACTTCAAAGAAAAATGTCTTCGGAACAAAAGAAAGCTTATCAAGCTGAGAAAAAGGCATATGGTACTTTAACGATGGCTTTGCCTAAAGAATTACTTCATCAATTTGCTGGTAATTACACATCGAAGAGTTTATGGGATGCCTTAGAGAAAAGATGTGAAGGCAATGACCAGTACAAGAAAAGTCGACAAAAGGTTTTGAAGAAAGAGTTTGACAGTTTTAAACATTATCAGAATGAAACGATTCCCAATCTGATTGCAAGATTTGCTCATCTAATGAGTGAAATGCGCTTGGTGAATCTTACTAAAGACGAAGCTGATATGAAAGAGAAAATTTTAGAAGCTTTACCTGAAAAATGGGAGAATTATGTTATGATGATTACTCATGACAAGGATTTTCAAGGATTGTCGTTTAATGATTTAGTTCAAAGAATTCAGGCTAGGGATATGGAGTTGATGGTGAACAAGTCTCTTCCTACGCAAATTCAGAATCCTGCAGTGTATCATGGTGAAAATGATTCTACAATGAATGCTGGGAAATCGAATATTCTTAATTCTGCACCACCTACAGCATTTCTAGCAGGTAAATCTGAATCTTCAAGTTATTCGTCTGCTGGTTGTAATGTTTGTGTTCCGAGTTCTTCAAATCAAACTGCATTATCTGTTCAAACTGTTGATGATTATAATGCGTTAATGTCTGCATTGGTATCTTCATATTTTGGTGTTATCACGGGTGCTGTGAGTAATGCTGAGTTAGCTAATGAAGATTATGATCAGATTGATTATGATCATTTGGAAGAAATGGATCTCAATTGGCAGTATGCTATGTTGGTTCGAAGAACAAAGAAATTTTTCAACAGAACTGGGAAGAAGAGACTGAATCAGGAAGGAAAGATTGGTTTGGATAAGTCGAAGGTGAAATGTTACAAATGTTCAAATTATGGTCATTTTGCTAGAGAATGTCCAAGTTCTGCAGATACTAAGTTGAAGTCTGGTCAACATGCACATTTAGTTTATCATTCTCCAAATAAAGCTGAGAAGGTTGAGATTAAATCTGCTAATGTTGTTCATGATTGGACCAATACATTTTCCCATTCAAGTGAGTTTGCATGGAATGCAGATACTGAAGCTAAAAGGAATAATTCTACACCTGCAATTGCTTTGACTGTTCGTCATATTGATGATGATAGCATTTTAACTGATTCTGATTCTTATTCAAGTGTATCTCTGATTCCAGAAGAATTACCTAGAGTCTCTGAGAATTCAAAGGTTGAAGAGATTGAATGTCTTAAATGTAAGAAATTTCTTCAGGAAATTGCTAGTTTTGAACAAAGTCATCAAATTTCAACTGAAGAGATAGTGGTGTTAAAGCAAGAATTAGAAGATTTTCAAAAGAAGTATTATGAGTTGGTTCATGTTCATGAAGATGTTTTAAAAGAGAAAACAGTATTGGCTGAAGAATGTGAGAAAGCAAAGGCTGAAGCTTTAGATGCAGCTCAAGATTTTGAGAATCTGTTTGAGAAAAGTTATCCGGTTCAGAAAAAGTATGAAGAAGCAACTGCTCTTATTGCTACAACTGCTGTTACTGTTGCAAAGCTTCAGAACAAAATTTCTATGCTTCAAGATGAGAATACTCTCTATCGTGATAAGAATGAAGTCTTGACAAAGGATGTTGAGATTTACAAGAAAAAGAGAGAAAGTGTTCTTGAAGAGTTATTTGCTGAATGTGAGATCCGAAAGTTACAAACTTATGAATATGATGATCTCAATGCAAAGTTCATCAAGTCACAGAAAGAAGTGTTTGATGCTCAACAACAGATTAATGATTTAAAATTGGAGATTTTGGAGTTGAAGAGGCAAGTAAAGAATTGCAATTTATCACCCACAATGCTAAATTTCCTATATAGGCAGGATCAGAGCTCAGATAGTTCTCCGAAAGTTGATGTTCACTTGGTTCCTCAACCAGTGGATTTAACTGAAGTTACTGCTGCTCAGATTGATCCAAAAGATGAATTGCATGATTATTCCAAGTTTGCTACTTCATCCAAGAAGAATAAATCTAAGTCCAAAAAGAAGGAGAAGCCTTTGGGTGCTGCTCCAAAATTTGTGTCAAAGTCTGTTTTGTTGGAGAATGAGAAGATTTTTGATAAGGTTGTATCAAGTTCTTCATCTGCAACTGAAGAAGACAAAGTGTTGGTTGAAAAGAACAAATTAAAGGACATTAAAGCCAAATTCACAAGTGAAGCTAAGGCGAGAGAAGCTTCGGGTTCTTCTTCGAGTACTTCAAAGGTTTCAGGCTCCAAACACAAAGGTGTGGGGTTTGTTGTGAAGGAAGAATTGATTCAAACAAAGAAACCGGTGAAAGTCGCCAAGGCTTCTAAAGTACAGAATGCAAAGAAATTACCATCTCAGAAGGAATTCACTTCCTATTCTGGAAAGTCGTCATCTTCAAGGAGTCCATCTCCTAGGTATGATTCCTCTGATGATTTCTTTGATAATTTTGATTCTGAGCATTCATCAGGTTTTTCAAAATCAAAACAATTTTCGAATGTGTTTAGAGAACGACTTTGTTATGTATGTCGTCAACCTGGACATCTTGCTGCTGATTGTCCGACGACTGCATATATTCACAACACTGCCAATTATGTGGATAACAAAGGTCAAATTTTTGATGAACCATGGTCGCCTAAGATAAAATCAACTCGTAAATCGTCTTGGTCTAATTCAAGTACGTCGGTTGAATCTGATTCAGGTTCTGATCAAAAATTTAAACTTTTACAAATTTGGAAACCAAAAGTTGTTTCCAAGGCCAACAATGACTTTGTGGAAGACACCGGGCGACCCGACGATGTTACATCGGGTCGATCCCAGAGCGACTAATGATTTATTTGGTGTCAACAGGTGTTTCAAGAAGACCTTTCAGTGATTGGAAAATTGCTGTTTGTGAAATATCTGTTCTAATTAATCTGATTTTCAAAATTCATTGTGTTTTTCCAAATGTTTTAACCTGCAAGTGTTCGTGTTGGTTGATCAATTTTTCTTGGTTTTTCACTCCGTCTCATTCTGAGGGGGAGTTTGTTTTTGCGAAAATACAAAAATAGTGTGTGGTTTTTCAAATCGTAAAAATGAAAATCTATAAATAGAATTATCATTTTTAGGGGGAGAAATTTGAAAAAGACAAAAACATTGAAAAATGAGACATTGTATCCGACATGATTGGGAAATGATGGTACATTGGCTGACAATGTCTGACTCATGGATAAAGTAAGTGAAAAAGCCATAAGACCATTTGATCGATGTGTAAGGTAGGCTCGGCATTAAATCAGAAAGTATACAGATGTGATAAACACATTAAATACTAATGCTTGACCTAGTGGACACCATCTTAATGCATATCTCATGATATATCAAGAAAAAGATATGTGAAGAATAAAATGAGAAGTCACTGTGTATACATGTGTTCATTTTGCAAAGATTTAAACTTGTTTGATTTTCTTTATTTTGTCAAACGATCGGACTTTCTCTGCGTGTCGAAAGACCGACCTGATCGTTGTTCGCTTGACGTTCTGCTTTATTTTCTTTGGTGTTTCGTATAACTCATCGGACTTTCTCTGCGTGTACGGGAGTACCGACCTGATTGTTGTTGAGTTATACAACTTCAACTTGTTTTTATTTTCTTATTTTGTTAAATCTGAGGCCTTATCTGCGTATCGAAAGATCGATCTTAAGGTAGACGATTTAACGTTCTTATTTCTTTTTGCATGGAACACAGTTGACAATATCATGAATACAATCATTGTGTGATTAAAGTCACAAATGAAATCACAAAATGTGATAAGCAAAGCATATCTGAGTATGTCTGAAAGTGTGGGGTACACTGGTCAATGCATATCTAATAAATACCTTAACATATCCAGATGTTATGAGTATGATTGTGCCAGAGTTTAAATTTGGACAAAGTATATCTGCAATCGGCATGGCTTATGTGCTACAATAATTGAAATTGAAGTGTAGTTCAGCATGTTATGACCAATATGATCCCAAGTTGTGATCTTTCTCACAAAAGACAAAAATAGTGTCTGTTTCTGTACTGCATTTAGTTTTCATTATTAAAAAAAAATATCAAAAAGATTGTAGGTGTGTTTTGATATAAAGTTCTAGTCCAAAAGTTTTTGTTTCTGATTTGTTTTCGATTGATCAACACGTAATACGAAATCATTTTTCAAATCAATATATCTTGGAGTCTCGAAGAGATGTTTTGCACCAAGATTATTTATGTTGGCAGGTTTCTAAGTGGAAGGAGAACATCACAACTTCAAGTCTTCTGAAGTTTGTTGATAAAGAAGCTACACACGTTGCAATATCAAGTATTCAAGATCGAACTCATCGTCAAGATCGAGGAAGAGTTTGATTGAAGATACAAGATACAAGTTTTGAGAAAAGGAATGATACTGCACATGCCGAGGGGGAGTTTGTTGATACATGGTTCCTGATCGTCATGTGAAGTATCGAATACAAGACGGAACGTTCAAGTTTAGGCATGGCCGAACCTTGGCCGAACTCCAGGTTCGGAGCCGCCGAGGCTTGGCCGAACCTGAGGTTCGGCCAGTCGTGGTTTCAGCCTATAAATAGGTTTGTCTTGTATAGAATTGAAAGCTTCCGTGTCATATACTTTCTAAGTGTACTCTGTGGTTCTCTGTGGTTAATACAAAGTCTGTTTGTATTTACTCTTTGTGTTTCAACTCGTTCTACATTGATTTCACATCGTCTAAGTAGAAGATCCTAACGCTCACGCAATTTCATTCACAACGGAGAAATCATCATCACCACTACCAACAAAGTTGGCATTGCTATTGTGACTAGAACCTCCTTCCATTTGTGATAAATTTTGTGTGTTTAAGTGTTTTTGAGTGTTAGAGAAGTGGGGCAATGTTTGTAATTGAAAATGGGGGTATATATACAAAGTTATAGGGTCAAAATGGTGAAAAGATGCTCCAAACGGCTATATAACGGCTCTATAGCCGTTGGCAACGGCTAGATTAACAGATATATGTGATTTGTGAGAGAATCAATTTGGGAGGAATCGATTTGGAATCGATTCTGTTCGAATCGATTTGGGAATCGATTTGGAATCGATTCTGTTCGAATCGATTTGGGAATCGATTTGGAGCTGTGAACCAGGAATCGGTGGGAATCGATTCGATTCGTATCGATTCGGAAACCGATTCGGCCGGAATCGATTTGGATCGATTCGAAAACCAATTCGAAACCGATTCGGGACCAGGAATCGATTCCATTTTTGCACCTCTATATATGGTAGGCGTTGTGTAGTGGGCTTGTGGTGGGCTCCGTGAGAGCTGAAAACACCTCAATTAAACAAAGTGAATCTCATTCTCATCTTCATCTTTATCTTCATCTTCGTTATGTTTATCTTCTTCTAATGATTTTCAACAAGAGAGAAACGAGTTGTTTGCTACTACGGTTAGAGCCACGTTGGAGTTATTCATGAAACTGAAAGTTCAACCGCGATTAGAAGACAAGAACATGTTATGCAAGATTGTGACGAGGCGGGCAAACTACTTATTAAAGATTACCTTACCGTCAAACCGATATACAACGACGAACTGTTTAAGAGTCAGTTTCGTATGAGAAGATTGCTCTTTCTCCGTATAGCTAGAGATTTGGAAGAAATGTTTGAATATTTTCAACAGAGATACGAATGGTGCGCTCTGCAGTGTATATAAAAATATGATAATTATGGGCCAGTTTCAACAGCACTACTGCATTTAAGCTTTACATTTATAATACACAATAACAAACAATCACTATACACCACATCTACGGGCAAGTGCACCTATCGGACGTAGTATAGCGAAGATAACCGAGGTCGTCCAAGGACACAATGTATGAAAATGAGGGCTCTTGATACTCCCACTTTCATTAACCATTAACCAAATCTTACTTTAAGGTTTTAAGAAAGAAAATTTAACTAAGAAGATAAAATAAAGATAAAAATGGGTTTTAAACATGGAAAATTGGAATTAAATAATCCAAGTTATTGGGTATTGGCGGATAATAATCTGAGTTCCAATATTGGCCTACAATAATCCCAATTATTTGGGTCTTGGAATTCATTGGCCCGCCGTTAATTTTTCACTAACTCCGTTAGTTGTGTGCTGACGTGGCACATGCCATGTCAGCAAGTATGATGCCACGTCAGAAAAAATGATGCCACATCACCTGCCACGTCAGCAAGTACTAGCGGAGTTAGTGAAAAATTAACGGCGGCCCAATGAATTCCAAGACCCAAATAATTGGGATTATTGCAGGCCAATATTGGAACTCGGATTATTATCCGCCAATACCCAATAACTTGGATTATTTAATTCCAATTTTCCTTTAAACATAGACAATCAAAGAAAATATCACTTGTAAGGACTCATCAATTGCGGGATTAGTAAATTGTTTATTTATAATGTTCTCTTGAGATTGTTATTAATAGATGAGGAGGACCACCTTTCAGCCTCAAATCCTATCTCACGCCCCTCTTGTTATTTACCCATAAAGGTAACTACCGGGGTAATTTTTTTGTTAGTAACAAATATAGTTTGCGTGAATGCCATTTAGTTGTAGGGCCTTATGGTCAAAGTACCACTACACTCAGATACGTTGTCATGAACTAGCAGGGGAACAACCCACACACCGGATTATTTTATTATGAAAAATTCTTTATAAGGGATTAAGGTCCGTTTCCTCCATGCACCGCTCTCACGCATGCATGGGCGTTCTTAACAAAAGCCATGTCCATTAACGTATCACTACCGCTTCTACGTAGTGGCAAAATATTACCAACATTTTATCCCAACCATTATCTTCAGACCGCACATGCGTGAAAACTGAGTTTGTGTACATAGACATAAAACATTCGAATGTATTGCTTTGCATGGGGTGCAAGGCACCAAAATGATCATACATCCTCCCCCAGTCGGGTGTCACAGGTCCGACTGATAAACTTTCGACTCCTCAAATGGTTCGCAATACACAAGATACATTTGTTCAAAAAGGTGACAATAAACATTTAATATAAAGAGTTTCATAAAGTCATTACTACACACCTTAAGATGAGCTTATAAACTCATTTCACCAACCTGCAAAAGACTTCTTTTCTCTCAAGTGAGTGTAAGAGTCTAGCCAAGCATGACTATAAAAATTTGCTTAAAAGAAAATGAGTAGTTCATAGATAAACTTTATACAAGATCTTATTAAGTTAATATTTCTTACAAACTTGATGCCGAATGCTTAAAAGCACATAAAATAAGTGGCTCAAAAAGAAAAACAAAGTTGTAAACTACGAAAGGGAGAAAGTGTTAGGACAATCCTATGTAATAGAAGTGAGTCAAGTATCAGAAGAAAACACTAAAAACACCCTACAAAGAGAAAATACAACGAAATCTGTCAATTTTACGGATTCTGTGATTTCACAAATAAGATACAGAATTTATGTACTTCATCTGTGAAATCCCAATTTCATAGAAATCCCCTTTTCTATGAATGGCTTCTGATGGGAAGCATTCTAGGTCTTCAACAAACAGTCTAGAACGGGTCAACGCTATGAAAAGATAAAGATTACGAAAAGTAAAGAAGGTTATGTGTGAAGAACAAGTAAAGTAAAAGACCCACTTGATATTTAATGCAAATACAGTTGAAGACGGTTGAAAAGAGATAAATTGAATACTCTCAATCTATCTCTATATACTCTGACACACTCCAAATTCAACCGACCTCAACCATTTTATCCCTTTGCAACTTGCTATAAATAGCAAGCCTTCTTAAATAATACAACCAAGACATTCACTCACAATTCACAAGCTTCTCAAAGTGCTTATCACATACTCTTGTAAAAAAGTTCTTTCTGTTGATTTATATACATACTATAAACTCGTGTAAACTATTATATACATTTGAGAATATACAGAAAAACCTTTTCATGAATTGTGATCTTCTAGTCTGATTTATTATTTCCGCAACATTGCTATCTCTGTTTAAATCAAACTGTGCCAACATTGTTAATGAGCCCCTCACGGGACCCAACATAAAAAAAATGATCGATTTGGAATGAGGACTTTGGCTGGATTTTATAGAAAAAATCCAGACTTGAGGACGGTCCGTGCTTGTTAGGGCACGGGCCATACTTGTCGATAAAATCCTATAGCATCTTCGAGGGGTCAGGAGCACGGGCCGTGTTAGTCAGGGGCACGAGACGTGTTTGTCAGATTCTAGAAGAAGGCTTGTTCCGGGCATTACTGAAGTAGGGCATGTGTCGTGCTTGGGTAAGCACGTGTCGTGTTCTTGGTTAGGAACCACAAATCTTCACTTTTTTTTTTTTTTTTGCTTTCTTTTGTGATATTAACCTAGAACAAGCTGAAAAACTAAAAAGGAAACAATAACGTCTTGTTTTGTCAATCGTTAGTAACTTTTTACCCAAAATGTGAGATTTATTTGATATAAAAATATGTATAATTTAATCTATATCAAACATCCCCACACTTGAACTTTTATTTTTCCTCAAGCAAAACTGTATAATCCGACGCCTGACACCTCCTAGAGATTTCTATCGATCCATGTATTCAAGAATCTGGCTAGTAGAAAGCCATTCCTCCAATTATTTTCGACTTTTCTTTCTGTTGAATTTTATTTGTATTTTGAAATATTGATGCTTGTGACAAGCCTACTAGGAATATAATTTTTATCTCAACTTATGTGCCTCACAAATGATCACTCAACACTCGGAATTATATATGTATTTTTGGAGTGAACACTCATACCAAGGTGAAAGACAAGCATAAGGTATAGGCTTGAATGGTGTAAAAACGTGTGGGGATCGTTTCCAGATCAAATACGAAACATATTATAGAAGGAAGCTTGTCAGTATTATTATTAGTGTCGAATGATTACAATACTAAAGGAGTTTACATCGTTAAGCCCTGGGAGAGGTTGAGCATGACCTCTCCTCTCTAACAAAATAGAGTCACCGAATGAACACTCCTCTCACAGAATGAACAAACTTGTTGATGCATGGTTCTTGGCCGTCATGTGAAGTATCAAATACAAGACAAAGAGCTACAAGAATGTGCACATCCGAACTGAAGACGAAATGCTAGTTGGGACTCACACCAATGATCGTGTTTTTGCATGTTCATGTTCACCTATAAATAACTTAGTCTTGTTTAGAACTAGAACTTCTTGTCATATTCTACACCTTTTGTGTGTGTTTCTATGTGGATTTTTTCTCAAGCTTAATAATACAAATTCCATTTGTATTTACATTTCGATGTCGTTACATCTCATAATCACTAGATTAGAAAACGATCCAACGCTCACGCAATTTCGAAACTTTCACAAATGAAGGAAATGAAACTATTTATACCCTAACTGATTCGCCAAATGAGATTATCCACTGAATGAGTTCATTCGCCGAATGAACTCATTCGGCACTCATTAGGTGGTCATTCACTGACACCTAATGTGCCTCCAGCCTCTTCATTTGTTGTGCACTTTGTCTGTCTGTTTCAACAGTAACAGGCACACCAGAAACTTGCATCCACAAATGGAATCGATCCCTCCACAGATCTTATCGAAATTCATGTAGCTATCACGAGAACATAAAAGGGTTGAGGCTAGATTTAGGGTTAGGGGTTTGGATTTTTGGATTAAAATTGGCTAAAGTGTAAAATAACATTCTTCTATATAATCCTTTATTTTGTGACTCCAAAATTTTAAGAGCTTGTCTAGAGTTTGCTATTTTATTTTTCTAGGGGATATTTTATCCATTTCTTATATACAAACATATAAATGTGAATCCCAAAGGTTAGAATAACATTTACTTATTTGTGATAAATAGAAGTCACCATTTTAGATTTTTTTAAGAAATAAGAACCGTATATTATTAAAATAAAGCGGTTAAAAAAAGGGTTTATAGGCTTGGGTGTTATTTTGAAATGAATTGCGGGTGCTTGAAGGAAATGGGGATAATAGGCTCAAGGCGGTTAACTATGGGGTGTATCAAGTGTAAGGTCAAGAAGGGGGGGGGGGGGGGGGTTAAGAAATAAAAGAAGGGTTTTAAAAGAAAAATTCCTAGGTGCCTCAATCAGGTAGATATTTGTTCCTGATTTTGTCCATTTTATACGTATTGCCGTGTCAAGTTTACCTCTAGTGAATTTACCTTGTTTCACATAAGGATCGTTAAGAAAAGAGCATGGTGTTTGTGTTCATGCCTTATAGGCTCAAATTCTCCCTGGCAGCGGGAAAGGGGTAATTATATGTCTGTATAAAATTAAATTCGTTTTCTACTTGTTAGAAGAAAATATTTGTAAGGGAATAATTTGTGGCTTGTGTATTAAATCATCCCTTGGCGGACTATTTTGAAGGCCTATGTGATAGAATAGGTGGATATTAGCTGGGTTATGGTTATATTGGGTCACTGGGCCAATTTAGATGTGGTTGGGCTCAGTTAAACAATGTTTAGAGGGAGTTTAGTGTGCCTATATGGTCAAAAACGGGAATTAGTGGGTAATTAGGGTTACCAAAGATAGATTAGATTGTTTTCCAAGCTAATCTCCCCCTATATAAGGATAGCTAATCTAGGTGTTTAGGGTTGCTGATTTTGGAGTGTTCCTGGTCTTTTCAAAGAAGTGTAATCGAAATTCTCCCATAGAGAATTTCGAACCTTTCAAGTGTGTTGCAATCGAATTTCGATCTAGCATTCTCAATCGGTTTGTGTGTTTCATTATTTTCCTAATCGTTTGTTCTTGTTTATATTGTTTATACTTGAATCACTCTAGTGTTTGTATTCCGCACACTCACTAGAGATCGTGATATCGTGTTTGGGTTCTTTTCGATCCTTACAATATTTTAACATAATTTTGAAAAAGTTCAATGAAATTGAAGTTTCTATCTAGGAACTATCTTTGGTTAGTGGCAACTCAAACACTTCAGCATTGAGTTTTGCTGGTGAAGTCTCCTTGAAAAATTTTATTCATTTGAAGACTTAGAATATTTTGGAGTTTTTGGGAGTTGACCATATAGTGTTAATCACATACGTTCAACTGCTTTTCTAAGCAGTTAAGTAAGTTGATCGTATGAAGTTTGTCTATATAGAAAACTTTATCTCTATACAGACAATTATTGTTCTACACGGTCAACTCACCATACAGTCAAGTATGTGCCTACACGGTCAAGTCCATCAGCCGGTCAAGGGTCAGATGGTTAACTGGGTAAACCTATACGGCCATCTTTGGTCTTGACAGTCATCTATCCAAACGGTCACGTTGCTCTCTATACGGTCAAGTTAACTGCATACGGATAAGTCCAATTGCTCTATACAGTCAACTAGGCCTGAGACATAGAATGATTTCTGATTTTCGAATTGTATTGTTTTTTATACCCTAGGGGATCTTGTAACCCTAGTGTAACAAAAATAAGTGATATTCTGGTCCTTTGGGTGGGACCCGAGCCTCGGAAACAGATAAAACTGATAAAAAATCGGCAAAATGGGAAACGCGTATATAGGCGTAGTATGTTAATTAAGGTATTAGAGGATTCTAGTAGCCTTAAAACACCTCACAAACATCACACACAAGTTTGAGTCTTAAAACATTGGTAATTAACTGAAAACTGTTATGTGGTGTGACTTATATGCGAAACTGTTACGTGAATTTAATTGCACAATCGTAAGATGTTATATGGCATATTGATACTTGATTTTATTGGATTCGATGTGATAAAAAATATGGTAAATAAAGAAAAAGTCAAATCATTAACAAACGTGACCAAAACATTGAAAAACATGAAAAGTCAACAAAAGTCAAAGAGGCTGCCAGACGGGATAATCTAGGCGTATCGCCTAGAATAATCCTCATTCCAAGCGATACGCTTGGAATGACATTTTCAGCAAAACCCTAATTTCGCACAATTTAAGCACCATTAGCCACCATCACTTCATTCCATCAGCCCCAAACAACCCCATACGTCCTCTAAGTTGGTTTTTGAGCTCCACACTAAGATTCAAGCTTTTTGTTGATTTCCTTTAAAGATCCAAGTCCTCTTTCGTTCTAGTTTCATTATAGATCATCGGTATGTTGTTTCCTACTTGAATTCTTATTAAAAAGCTTCAAGATTTGATCTTTACATTAGATCTAGGATGATTTGATGATGATATGAAGCATGCATGTATAGATCTAGGGTTTATGAAAAGTTTGCATCTTTGAAGCAACAACATGATCTTTGTGATGTTGATGATGATCCTGTTGGGTTTTACAGTGGGTATTTGGGTGACCGATTTTAATTTTGATTAAAATTGATTATATTTATTTAAATTAATTCACAATTAATTTGGCAGCGGAAACGATTTTAAAACAACGCGAATACAAACCGTAAACATGATCTGTCACCGATCACAACAAACATAGATAAATATTTATTTAAAATAGATAAATAAAATACATATCTAAGCGAGTTAGATATACCTTGGCAGGTTCCGATCAACCGCTCGAGACACCTGGATTCAACGGACATGTGCTAGGACGAACAAACACGTCAGACTCGAATCTTAGGACGAACAGACACGTCAGACTCGATAGGCGAGTCAGATCTTCGATGGACGCGACAACCTTAGGTGGCGGCAGTGGTAACGACGGCGGTGGTGGTAGACATGCCACGGGCGGCGGTGACGATAAAACGGATCCACTTTGGACAACGGGATCGCCACAGGAATAGTCCCCACGACGAACTCGTCACCAGTAGGAGGTGGCGGCGGCGGTTTGGTAGTGGTGGTGACCGGCGGGTAAAGCGGCGCTAGCCACGACGAGAGGACGGGGCGCGGTGGTCTCGGTTGCGTCGGAAATGCGAGAACCACTGACCAGCGATCGACCA
Organism: Deinandra increscens subsp. villosa; assembly: GCA_039602395.1. Classification (NCBI taxonomy): domain Eukaryota; kingdom Viridiplantae; phylum Streptophyta; class Magnoliopsida; order Asterales; family Asteraceae; genus Deinandra; species Deinandra increscens. Next base: position 29,385 of record JBCNJP010009156.1, read on the forward strand.
CTTGGAATCAATGAGGGCGCCTTTATGTCTAACTGTTGCCGAAGCAAGAGTACAAAATCCCTTGTTGAGGCATACAACCCCCACTAAACTTCAGAGCCATTCCAAATAATAACCGTTATGGCTGGCAGTTACGTGACAACGTTAGGCTACAATAAAAAATGCTCTTTAGTAGACAGGAGTTCGAATATGCGTCTCAGGTCTAAGGATACATTAGAGTATGCATTAATCAAGCAAGCAAGACTTCCATGTTTGTGTTGCATGATGCGAGTTACGTCCAACGTCATTCGGTAATGAGGTCTGTGAGTTTGAACGTTAAACCGTTTTAAGGTTTAAGTAGTCACAATAGTGTTACTTCAGAGTATCTCCCACTAAACTAATCGACTACGGAAATTTAGAACAACAACTCATTGTTCAAGGATTAAAAGTATTAATATTGAACACAGTTACGAAATTCATTATTGCATGAAATAGATGGGATAAGAATAATATAGATAACTGTTAATGTTCATACATCCAAATACTAAATCAAAAAATGTCTTTAGCTAATCTAAGCCCTATCACTTCTCTGTGGCGAATATGAGTCTCTTGAGTCATAGGCTTAGTAAAGGGATCAACTAGGTTTTGATCTGTGTGTACTTTGCTTATTTTAATATCATTTCGGTCGACTACTTCTCTAATGTAGTGGAATTTCCTCAGGATGTGCTTGGCCTTCTTGTGATACCCTTGCTCTTTGGCTTGAGCTATAGCACCTATGTTATCGCACAACATCTCGATTGGCTGTCTAATGCTCGACACGACATCGAGATCGGATATGAATTTATTCATCCATACAGCTTCCTTAGCAGCTTCTGAGGCGGCTAGGTATTCGGATTCAGTAGTAGAATCTGCTACTACTGCCTGTTTTGAGCTTCTCCAGGAAACAGCCCCTCCGTTAAGAGTGAAAACGAATCCTGACTACGAGCGAGAGTCATCTCGGTCAGTCTGAAAACTAGCATCAGTGTAGCACCGTACAGTGAGCTCTTCATCAACACCTCCGTATACGAGAAACATATCACTGGTATTTCTCAAGTATTTCAGTATGTTCTTCACAGCTGTCCATTGAGCTAGTCTTGGCGTGTATTGGTATCGACTAGTCACGCTCAGTGCATACGAGACATCCGGTCGTGTGCAGAGCATGGCATACATGATAGATCCAATAGCAGAGGTAATGGGATCGATGCCATTTGGCTTATCTCTTGCTCTGTTTTAGGAGCTTAAGACTTGTCCAAGATTGTTTCCTTAGTCATGGGAATGGCTCCTTTCTTGGAGTTGCTCATGTTGAACCGTGCTATGATCTTATCAACGTATGTGCTTTAACTAAGACCCAAAAGGCGCTTAGATCGATCTTTGTGATTTTTGATTCACAGAATGTAAGCGGCTTCTCCAAGATCTTTTTTAGCGAAACAAGATGAAAGCCATTTCTTAACTTCGTTAAGCATGGGTATGTTATTTTCTATGATCAGTATATCGTCTACATACAGGACGAGAAACGATATAGCGCTCCCACTTGCCTTTCTGTAAACACAAGGCTCATCTTTATTTTGATCAAAGCCAAATTCTTTAACCTTTTGGTCAAAATGAAGATTTCAGCTTCGAGATGCTTGCTTAAGTCCATAAATGGACTTGCTTAGTTTGCAAACCTTATTTGGATTCTCTGGATCGACAGAACCATCAGACTGAACCATGTAGACATCCTCTTCGAGTTTTCCGTTCATGAAAGCGGTTTTGATGTCCATTTGCCATATCTCGTAGTCATAGTATGCGGTTATGGCAAGGAGAATCCTGATCGATTTTATCATGACAACGTGCGAGAAGGTTTCATCATAGTCAATCCCTTGGGTTTGAGTGAAACCTTTCGCTACAAGCCGTGCCTTGTAGGTTTGGACATTTCCATGCATGACAGTTTTTCTTTTAAAAATATACTTGCTCCCTATTTCCCGTGAACCGGGGGGTAGCTCAATCAAGTCCCAGACATGATTGTCACACATGGATTGCATCTCAGCGTTTATGGCTTCAAGCCATTTGTCAGATTCTGGATCTGACGTAGCAGCTTTGTAGTTAGTAGGCTCATCGTTAGAATCGGCTACTAACAAAACATCAAAGGCTTCATGATAACCAAGATATCGTTCTGGCTCTTTGCGCATCCTTTTGCTTCTGCGAACGCTTGTGCTTGTGCTTGGGTCTGATGGTGCGACAATCATTTTTTCGATCAGACGCAGCGACCGTTTTAGGGTTAGGTGTATCTTGAATTTCTTCGAGATCCACTGGATCACTATTTGTTCCTTGATTAAGGAATTCTTTCTCAAGGAACTTACCTTTCCTCTTGATGGAAATAGTATTTGCATCAGGATGGTAAAAGTAATATCCGATATTACCATAGTATCCAACGAAAGTTACCTTTTTGCCTCGGGGATCAAGCTTGTTGTCAGATTCGCTGGTGACATAAGCTTCACATCCCCATATCCCGAGGTATGATAGTTTAGGAGAGGATCCATGCCATATCTCATATGGGTTCTTGTCTACTTTCTTGGTCGGTGCCAGATTTATTAGGCGAGCAGCGGTTAAGATGGCATACCCCCAAAAGGAGTGTGGCAAGGTAGTCCTGCACATCATCGATCGAATCATGTTTAGCAGAGTTTGATTTATCCTTTCACTCACTCCATTCAACTAGGGTGTGCTAGGAGGAGTAGGTTGTGAAATGATTCCACATTCCTTGAGATGATTCATGTGACAACCCGTCCGAATCAGGTCAAACCTCTCTCCGTT
>JBCNJP010009157.1:0-32185 GCA_039602395.1 Deinandra increscens subsp. villosa
TGACTTCTCGATCAAGTATCTCCGCGGGTTCCTCTACGAAATGAAGTGTCTCGTCGACTTGTATTTCGTCGAGAGGAACGACAAGTGTCTCGTCAGATAAACACTTCTTCAGGTTACAAATATGGAAGACATCATGTACACCGTTCAGTTCGGGTGGTAGGAGTAATCTGTAAGCGACCGGTCCTATCCGTTCGAGGATCTCAAAGGGACCAATGTATCGAGGGTTTAACTTTCCTCGCTTACCGAAACGAATGACACCTTTCCAAGGCGCTACCTTCAACATCACACGATCACCGACTTGGAATTCTAATGGTTTACGTCGATTGTCTGCATAACTCTTCTGACGGTCTCGGGCGGCTCTGAGACGTTCCTTGATTTGATGAATTTTCTCGGTAGTCTCGAATAGGATTTCGGGACCAGTGAGTTGACTATCTCCAATATCAGTCCAACAAAGAGGGGATCTGCACTTACGTCCATAAAGTGCTTCAAATGGGGCGGCTTGAATGCTAGTGTGATAACTGTTGTTGTAAGAGAATTCTGCAAGAGGCAGATGTTCATCCCAGTTACGTCCGAAATCGATCACACAGGCTCGTAGCATGTCTTCAAGCGTTTGAATCGTCCTTTCGCTTTGGCCATCCGTCTGAGGGTGGTAAGCGGTACTCATGTCAAGACGTGTCCCCAAAGATTTCTGAAGTGATTGCCAAAATTTGGCGGTAAATCGACTATCGCGATCAGAAATGATAGAAGTGGGCACTCCGTGTCGTGAGACGACTTCCTTCAGATAAAGCTTAGTCCTTCTCTCCATACTATCAGTTTCCTTAATCGGCAGGAAATGAGCAGATTTAGTCAGTCGATCAACAATTACCCAAATGGCATCGCAGCCAGATCGGGCTTTTGGCAACTTCGTGATGAAGTCCATAGATATACCTTCCCATTTCCATTGTGGGATTTCTGGTTGGATCAGTAAACCGGAGGGTTTCTGATGTTCCGCTTTGACCTTTGAGCAAGTTAGGCACTTGCTAACATAAGTAGCTATCTCAGCTTTCATGTTAGGCCACCAGAAATGTTCCTTCAGGTCATGATACATCTTGTCGGCTCCTGGGTGGATAGAATATCTAGTCTTGTGGGCTTCGTCGAGTACTAGCTTCCTCAAATCTCCATAGCTAGGTACCCATAACCTCTTCGTGAAATTTAAGGTTCCATCAGGTTTCTCCAACAAATGCTTCTCCATACCTCGCAAGCATTCATTCTTAAGGTTCTCTTCCTTGAGGGATTCAATTTGGGCAACGCGGATTTGCGAATTGAGGTTCGAGCGTATTGTCATACTTAATGCTCTTACTCGGAGAGGTTTCACGCGTTCCTTCCTGCTTAAGGCATCGGCTACTACATTAGCCTTACCAGGATGATATCGAATCTCGCATTCGTAATCATTAAGCAATTCAACCCAACGACGTTGCCTCATATTCAATTCCTTCTGGTCAAAGATGTGTTGGAGATTCTTATGATCAGTGAATATGGTGCATTTTGTCCCATAAAGATAGTGTCTCCAAATCTTGAGGGCGAAGACGACGGCTCCAAGCTCCAGGTCGTGGGTTGTGTAGTTCTTCTCATGAATCTTCAATTGCCGGGAAGCATAGGCGATGACTTTCTCTCGTTGCATTAAGACGCAACCTAATCCTTGATGCGAAGCATCACAATAAACTACAAAATCATCGATTCCATCTGGTAGAGATAAGATCGGTGCATCGCAAAGCTTCTGCTTCAGCGTCCGAAATGCTTCGTCTGCCTTGGCATCCCAAATGTACTTCTTGTCCTTCTGAGTTAGTGCGGTAAGGGGTTGGGCTATCTTTGAAAAATTCTCGATAAACCGTCGATAATAACCGGCGAGACCCAAGAATTGGCGTATCTCGGTTGGAGTAGTAGGAGTACTCCAGTCTCTGATAGCTTCCACTTTGGCTGGATCGACGTGGATTCCCTTATCATTGATCACATGACCCAAGAAGTGTACCTCTCGAATCCAAAAATCGCATTTAGAAAACTTGGCGTATAGCTTCTCTTTCTTTAGCAGTTCCAAGATAAGTCTCAAATGTTGCTCGTGTTCTTCTTTGCTTCGAGAGTATATGAGAATATCATCGATAAACACGATAACAAATTTATCCAGGTATGGTTTGCATACGCGGTTCATCAGATCCATGAATACGGCGGGGGCGTTAGTCAAACCGAAAGGCATAACGAGAAATTCGTAATGACCATAGCGTGTTCTGAACGCTGTCTTCGACACATCCTCATCTCGAACTCGTAGTTGATGGTATCCGGATCTCAAGTCAATCTTGGAGTAGTAACTTGATCCTTGAAGCTGATCGAATAAATCATCGATCCTTGGTAGTGGGTACCGGTTCTTCACAGTGAGCTTGTTCAATTCTCTGAAATCGATACACATCCGAAATGTTCCATCCTTCTTCTTCACGAACAAAACAGGAGCTCCCCATGGCGAGTGGCTTGGTCGAATAAAGCCTTTATCTAACAATTCTTGCAATTGATTAGACAATTCTTGCATTTCCGAAGGTGCTAGACGGTAGGGGGATTTAGCAATAGGTGCAGCTCCAGGCGTCAAGTCGATGCGAAATTCCACTTGTCGAGTTGGTGGGAGACCAGGCAAGTCTTCGGGGAAAACTTCCGGAAATTCGCAGACCGTAGGAACATCTTCGATGCGTTTCTCCTTAGGCTTCCTCTCCGTAACATGGGCTAAGAGGGCATAACACCCTTTCCTAAGGAATTTGCGTGCCTTCATACATGATATGATGTTTAGCGGTGTTCCACTCTTTTCGCCTTGTACGATAAGAGTGTTGCCGTTTGCAAGTGGCACTCGTACCAATTTCTCGTGGCAAACAATTTCAGCAAGATTCTTCGATAACCAATCCATTCCAATAACGACATCAAAACTTCCTAAGTCGACAGGCAAAAGGTCAATGTGAAATACGTGATCTGAGAGTTCAAGCGGGCAATCTCGGTATACTTCTTTTGTTTCTATTAAGTCCCCATTTGCTAATTCTACGGTGAACTTAGTGTCTAAGGCAACAGGAGTGATTTCTAGTGTTTTGCTAAAATCAGTAGATACAAAGCTCCTATCGGCACCGGTATCGAATAATACAGAAGCAAACTGGTTATTAAGTAGAAACGTACCCGTCACGGTATTTGGATCGCGGCGAGCGTCTCCAGCATTGATCACGAACGCTCTACCCCTAGCCTGGCCGGGATTCTGATCCTTCGTCTTCGGGCAATCCTTCTTCAAATGGCCGGTAGCACCACAGCCAAAACAAGCACGACTTGGGCAGTCGCGAGTGATGTGGCCCTTGGCCTTGCAATGTCCACAATAAACGTTTCCACAATCCAGAGTGTGGTGGAGATTGCACTTGGAGCATAAAGGTGCATTGCCGGTATATCCCGTCTTCTTGGGTGCTTGACCCGGAGCGGTAGCAGCATAAACCTTGGCTGGTTCGGGTGCTTTCTCCGGTGCTTTCTCAGGGTTTCGGTCAGGCTTGTTCTTCCAGAAACTACGCTTCCTCTTGTTATCCGGCTTCTTTCCAGACGAGGTGGCAGCACCAGCCTCGGGAGTCTTGACTTCAGCATTCTTCTTTCCAAAGGTCACACCTTGACGTGTGGCCTGATAAACCAAGCTGTGAGCTAGACGAACAGCATCTTGAAATGTGGTCGGGTTCGACGAGAGAACGTTCCCCTGAATGTGAGGTGCGAGACCCCAAATATAGCGTTCAATCTTCTTGTACGGCGGAGTGACCATTGTCGAACAAAGGTGAGCAAGTTCACGAAAACGCTTCGTGTAGCCAGCGATGTCAGATCCATTCATTGCCAAACTCCAAAACTCAGCTTCCAATCTCTGCAATTCTTCTCTCGGGCAATACTCGTCTCGCAGGAGTTGCTTGAGAGCATCCCAAGTCATTGCATACGCCAGTTCGGTTCCCATGGCATCGGCGTGGGAATTCCACCAAGTTAAAGCTCCATCAGTGAAAGTGCAAGTAGAATACTTGACCATGTAACCTTCGGGACAATTGCTTATGCGGAAAACTGATTCCGTCTTTTCAAACCAACGGATTAAACCCACGGCACCTTCCGTGCCTCTGAAGTTGGTGGGTTTACAGCTCATAAAGTCCTTGTATGAGCAGTCACGAGGGCCTGCAATGTTAAAACGTTTGAGTACAAATCACGGTCGATTGTAGTCACCATGTTTTCTAACATTGGAATTGTCAAAATCTTACCACGTGGTGCATTCTCAGGTTGTCGATCATGATTTCGTTCGACTTCGCTTGCGGCTATGATCTCAGCCACACGTTCATTGATCATCGCCTCAATGTCGGCAGCAGTCAACGGTGGTGGAGGTGATGAGGTCCTGGCACTACGTCTAGGCGGCATGTTTCTGCTTTAAGTTTCAATGTCAACATAAAGAAACAGTCGTTTTAGGCAACATGAAAATGGGGTTATTGCAAGCTCGAGAATAACAACCACGACACATCCTAGGTACCAATATATGCAAGTGTAAGTCACAATCACAATCATGAACATAAGAATAAATACAACCACATAACATAATAAGATAAACCAAAGATACATACCATAACGCCATATTAGTTATAAATCATACAAAAGGTGAAGTTAAAGTAGCTAGTGGGAGTGCAATTCCAACAAATACATACATGATTTACTAATAAAATGGCGGCCAAAAGGGGTTAGGGTAGGTCCATTTAACTATCTAAAAGTGGGGTCCAGGAGGTGGGGCAAATGCGCCAGTAATCAAAGCCAAGAAGGCTAGGAAGGAAAGGAGCTGTCCTGCCTGAGTCTCGAGAGTAGCAACTCTCATCTGCAACAAATCGCCGTCGATCGAGTTGTTGGCGGCAGCGATGCTGGTGCCGGTCAAGTTAGCATGAAGGGAATCCATGGCATCCTGGGTGCCAGTCCTGGAATCCTCCAAGCTGCGAACTCTGGCCTCGAGGAGGTCAAAGCTCGTCACGGTCGCGCGCTGGTCGACGCGCTCCTCGACAGTCCGTAGTCCCTGCTCGTAGTGGATCAAGCGAGTGACTAGGAGAGGAATAGTGTCCTCTAGCGGCTCTCCCGTAAACGGGTAAAACCGGGCAGTGGCGGCCTGTCGAGCGGCTCCCATGGATGATGACTCGCCGGGCTCATAGGTGCTCGGGAGTTCCTCGCGTGCCCTCCAGAGGCGGACGGTGTCGCGCATCCTCGCGAAGCGGGGGAGCATGGAGAGGCGCTGCCTTTTAAGGGCAGGCTCTTCAGGGGAAGGAGAACGGCGGGGAAGACCAGTCCTCTTGCGGGAAGTGAAGGCCCGTCGTCCACCGCGAAAGCCGCGGCGATACGATCGGATGGACCTCGCACGTCCCGGGGTGAGGTCGGGATCCTGTGCAGCAGCAGGTGGCATCTCTCCGGCGGGGTCGGCAGCAGTCGCGTCAGCAGCTACCTCCTCGGTCGGCTCCTCCGAATCATCAGACACGTAGGAATGAGGGTGACGAAACATAGCAGCAGCAGTCCCTAGCGCAGGACTCTCAGGTGGGGAATCTGGTGGGACATAGTCCATCGGTGATGGTGTGTACTCCGGTGATGATGGCGGGGTCTTCTCCCCAGAGCTCGTGATGCAAATGACTTCGCGGCCGGAAGTCATTACTGCGAATACAAGTTCCAAGGAAAAGTAGTGTTAGCACAATGTAACCATAAGATGTATAAAATTAAGCAAAGAAATTAAATTTGACACGTATGGTAATGATTAAGTAAACTAAAGTAACTTGTTACCAATAGAGGCGATCTTGCGTGCAAACGGTATTCTCAGAGCGGGTCATAGTCCAGGTTTTGTTTTTGTTTTGTTTTTGAAAACCTAGTTCGCTATAACCACGGCTCTGATACTAATCTGTCACACCCTGAACTTTCGAGAACGGAGGCGTGTGACGTCATGAAATCATAGTCGTGGATACTTAGAACAATTTGCAAATATAATAAAGATAACAATACGTCATTTAGATTGCAGCGGAAAATGTGGTGATAATGACATTGTCTTACAAATTGCAATAATAATAAAAGATGTCTTTAACGATAATACTTAAGATACTTGAAAAGTTGATAAATGATAAAGGGGCTATGATTCCATCGTGAGCAAGAGGTCCGATAGAGTTCAGAATACCCGTTTGCACCGCGTTCGTCATCTAGTTACCTGAGAAAATCATGAGCTTAAAAGGGTCAACATAAAGTTGGTGAGTTCACAGGTTTAAGACTCTACAAACAATATTGTAAAAGGTTTAAGGCATACAAGATAAACAATGGTCACCGTGATGTAATGATTAACAATGAACTTTGAATTTGAAACTAACAGATTTACCCACTCATAGCATCTTCCCTAAAGATACTGAAATGGAACAATAATAACTGGCGTGTACCACTCGACAAATGCACACGTCGGGATTGGAGCTACCAATCAAGTAGGGTTGTTAACCCAAATAGATCTATTCACTAGTTACCGTTTCGAACAAAACTAATCAAATTCAATTAATAGTGGGATTTGTGACAATTCGTTATGTAACGAAATGTACTCATTTGTAGGGTATGTAAAGAACATTTAATCATACGGCAAGTTAGAGTTCAACCGATATATCAAGTATAAAACAGTTTTGATTCATGATTTCTCCCCCAAAGTATTAAAACAGTTAAAGGAAAAGGGGTCGTGAGACTCACCTCAAGCAAGGTGAAATGAATAAGCAAGATGATACGGAATGTCCGGACGAAAGCACGTAACGTCCTAATAAGTATAAATAAACAAGTTGCATGTATAAGGTCTTTGATCATTGAGTAACGTTTCCGTCACCCAACGACACCGGTCAAGTCTTGATAATAATATCCCGTTTGTATATTTAGGAAAAGTCCATCCGGTTAATATTTATTGTTCAAATAAATATATAAGTACTTAGGCAAAAATACTAGACAAAGCTTTATTATTTTCGGAAAATAATAAATTGAATGGATCATAAGTTAATACAAGTTTTTGTATTAATCAAATAATTTATAAAAGAATTTTATAAATACACAAGTCATTGGATGGTTAAATTTGTCAAGTTTTAATAAATTAAAAGCGTATGGATGTTTTTGGGAGAATAATTATATGTGCAAATATAATTATTAGTTTGTCGGAAACGTTTAACGTCGTGGTTTAAATTAATAAGAATTTGATGACGTTTAATAATTGTAAACAATAACTTCTCAAGTTAAAACGATTACTTGGAAAGTTCCATAAATATTTTAAGACAAAATATTTATTTATAATTTTTAGAGATCGTAGTCACCGGTTTAAGTTCTTAAAATAGATTTTAATGCATTTGGACTTTATACAAGTTAAAGATTATGTTGAAAATATTCCCTAAAGTCGTTTATAAGTTTAGAAATATTTCCTTGGTCGGTATTTAAATAAGTTACTCAAACTACGTTTTCTCGTCGCGTAGTTAACCGTTTTGATTCCCGGTTTTCTCCCTAAGCGACGTATCAACGTTTAGATTACTTTGGTTCATTTAGGAACTTGAAAAATATGTTACAAAATGTTGACGGGATCAGATCTGGTCCGTGAACGTATTTCCATGATTTTTATATCTTAAAACATGTTATAACTTATAAAAAATCACATAGTTTGTAACTAGTCTTTTTAGTAACTAGTCTTTTTAGGGAAAGTTGGAACATTTATGATAAGTCTTTTTAAGTATAAAAATCTAAGCATTTAAGTCCAAATGATTGTTATTAATGAGAAGGTTATTAAATGTATTTTTACTAGATTTAGTAAAAATAAACAAACTATTTTTGTGTTTTGGTGAATTAAATTCACCAACACATCAAGTCTTGGTCTTTGGTGACTTTCTTTTTATAAAATGTGACATACTTTATAAATGATAAGTTTAAGAAATAATCTTTTGGTTAAGACTTTCCAAGAATCTTTGAGTTACAAAATGACTTTTATTTATAAAAGTTTCTTGTATTTTTACCAAGTTATTAACTTAGTTAAGTTTTATAAGTCCATGTTTTATAAAACTTAAGTCCATGATCATCCATTTTTGTCCAATGTAAGCCTTGTGATTTATAAGATTTAAAGATTATAACATTATGTTTTAACTAGTTACATAAGTCTTTTGTCCAAGTCTAGATGTTACTAGTTAGTTTGTTAACATAAGTTAAACAAAATAAACATAAGTAAATACAATCATCCACTAGCAAAGCTAGGACCTTTATGTTCAAAAACTTGAACAAATCTACTAACAACTTAGTTGTTAGGACAAATAATATAAATGACATAAATGTAAATGCAAGAAATGTAAATGACATGAAATGTAAAGATTGTTGGTTAAAATGATCTAGATCCTTGCATGATACTTTCATAAGATTTCTCAAATGCAAAGTCCCAAGTAATGGCTACTTTAAGTTCCTAAGAACACCAAGACTTGTTAGATCAAGTCACTTGTATTATTCCACCCAAGTGTTGGTGATTAGAGGGTTAGAAGAAGAATGGTTAGGTCTAGACTCTTGAAGGACCAAGTGTCTTGCATAAAATAGAAAAAGAAAAGATAGGTTTTTGATCTCAAGACTTGTAGGTGATGTTGGGTGAAAAACATAAGTAAAAAGGGGGGTTTAAAAGACTCACAATGGAGCTTGGTTTGAATCGAGATGAGAAGAAGAAGAGAGGGGGTGGTCGACGGCCGAATGGTGGCCGGAGGTGGTGGTCCGGCGGTGGCCGGCGGCGGCTCCACGGAGGAGGAGGGGGGCCGGTTTTAGTGAGAGAGGGAGGAGGGAGCAATTCTTTAGAGAATTGGGTGGAAAGGTGCAAGGAAAAAGGAGACCCCATGCCTCTCTTATATACTCCAAATTTTGTGTAATAACCCATGGTTAATCATCTTTAATCACTAACACACTCAACCATTTTTGATTAAAAATAATCAAGATAAATAAGTTGTAGGTGATTCTTAAGTTTTTATAAAAAGGATGACAACTTTTATAAAGGGTTTTTATAAAAGTTCAAGGGTTTTTATAAAAGGGTTAAGTCTAGATCACTAGTTAAAGAGTTTTGAGATTTTTATAAACTACAAAGGTGATGGGTTTATTTTATAAAAATAGTGGGCTAAAATATATAAAATATTTGGGTTTAAAAACTATAGAGAATTGGGCCAAAAATCCAAGAGAAAAGGGATGGGCCGGTCTTGGTGTTGGGCCGAGAGGGGGACCGGGCCGGGTCGAGTGGGCTCGGCGCGGGCTGGGCCAGCCGGGCGGGTCATCGGGTCAGCCGGGTCGGGTCAACGGGCTGGGCTGGGTTGCGGGTCGGCTTGGTTTGGGTTAAAGGTTAAAGGTTAGATAGAATGGGCCGGTTATTGGGCCGATAAACGGGGCGGGTTACGGGTCGATGGTTGGTACCAAAACGTTCGTAGTGACACCACGAGTGTTTCTGTAAATTTTGGTGACGAACGGAGTTCGTTTGCGACTGTTGGGCTTACGAGGCCCACTAAGGTTTTTCGGTTGTTTAAAGGAATCAATTTGGTTGATGTTTTGAGGAAAGTATCCTGACAAAGGATTTTGGACTTACAAGTCTTGAATAACCTCGAAGAGAAAACTAATATTTTTTAAAAGTTTGTCGTGACAAAATGTCGTGACGAAATTTGGGTAAAATATATATAAAAGTACCATTTTATATATATACAGTTTTGTTACAAAGGTTCCATTTAATAACGAATGGTTTTACTAGGTTTCAAATGATTTGCAACGGATACAAACTCGGGAATTATTTTAAGCATGCAATGATTTATATATATGTTCTAATATATATAAACTAAGATAAACACATAATTAGCACATAATGACAATTAAATATGGATTAATTAACGCTAATCAAAGTCAAAGTGACAAGGGTTGACCTGGTTTTGTGCGAGGTGTTACAAACTACTTTAGGAGAGCGGCTTGGATCAGATATAGAAGCATACGAGAAGATTTTGCAGGATTGGACTCGCTGAAAAGACATCTCAGGAAAAGTCCGGTTGAACTCATTATCTGGTGGATAATCGAGTTCACCCGGAATATTCGCTAAAGGACAAAACTGCTTCTTTCCGCTTGAATTGCCAGTTTCGCTTGAATTGCCAGTTTCTCTTGAAGTGAGAATTCCGCTTCAACTTTAACTTCAGCCGGAACATAGTAAAATTGACATTCAGCCGGAAATCTTCCAAGCGCAATATTCCTTACACAAGACTTAATGTGTTGGTGAATTTAATTCACCAAAACACAAAAATAGTTTATTTTATTTTTACTAAAACTAGTAAGAATACATTTAATAACCTTCTCATTTATAACAATCATTTGGACTTAAATACTTAGATTTTTATACTTTAACTGACTTGTCATAAATGTTCAAACATTCCCTAAAAAGACTAGTTATAAACTAGATGATTTTTATAAGTTATAACATGTTTTAAGACATAAAAATTATGGGAAACAAATCCACGGATCAGATCTGATCCCGACGACATTTTTCAAAATATTTTCAAGTTTCTAAATGAACCAAAGTGATCTAAACGTTGAAACGTCTCTTAGGGAGAAAAACCGGGATCAAAACGGTTAATTACATGACGAGAAAACGTAGTTTTGGTAACGTTATTTAAAACCGACCAAGAAAATATTTCTAAACTTATAAACGACTTTAGGGAAATATATTAACAAAATCTTGAACTTATAAAAAGTCCAAATGCATTAAAAAATATTTTACAAACTTGAATCGGTGACTACGATCTCTAAAAATTATAAATAAATATTTTGTCTTAAAATATTTATGGAACTTTTCAAGTAATCATTTTAACTTGAGAAGTTATTGTTTACAATTATTAAACGCCATCAAATTGTTTTATTTACATTCCCTTATATTTATTTGGACGTAAATATAAGCTTGACTTTATATATTTAATTGAACAATAAATATTAACCAGATGGACTTTTCCTAAATATACAAACGCGACATTATTATCAAGAATTGACCGGTGTCGTTGGGTGACAGAAACGTTACTCAATGATCAAAGACCTTATACATGCAACTTGTTTATCTATACTTACTAGGATGTTACGTGCTTTCGTCCGGACTTCCCATATCACGTGCATTATCATTTCACCTTGCTTGAGGTGAGTCTCACGACCCCTTTCTTTTAAATTGTTTTAATACTTTGGGGGAGAAAATCATGAACTAAACTGTTTTATACTTGATATCTTGGTCGAACTGTACTCTGCCGTATGATTAAATGTTCTTTACTTACCCTACAAATGAGTACATTTCGTTACATAACGAATTGTCACAAATCCCACTATTAATTGAATTTGATTAGTTCTATTCGAAACGGTAACTAGTGAATAGATCTATTTGGGTTAACAACCCTACTTGATTGGTAGCTCCAATCCCGACGTGTTCATTTGTCGAGTAGTAAACGCCAGTTATTATTGTTCCATTGCAGTATCTTTAGGGAAGATGCTATGAGTGGGTAAATGTGTTAGTTTCAAATTCAAAGTTCATTGCTAATCATTACATCACGGTGACCATATTATTATCTTGTATATCTTAAACCATTTACAAACTATATGTAGAGTCTAAAACCTGTGAACTCACCAACGTTATGTTGACCCTTTCAAACTCATATATTTCTCAGGTAACTAGATGTATCCGCACGTGCAAACGGGGCCATCACTCATAAACGGACCTGCTGCTGATGGAGTCATAGTCCCGATTTATCCACCTAATATTTTCAAGCATTTTAGGAACTATCTTAACTTTTAAGAACTATTTCCATCTTTATTATTAATTGTAAGACAATGTCATTTCACCACTATTTCCGCTGCAATCCAAATGACGTTTTGTTTATCAATTGTTTTACTATTAATTGTTCTAAGTATCCACGACTATGATTTCATGACGTCACACGCCTCCTTTCCCGAAAGTCCAGGGTGTGACACAACACGACTGGTTTGATTAGCAACAACAGCAGTTGCATGGCTTTGTGGCTTTGAGCTTGATGAGGGAGAAGTAGGCCCTTCAGTAGATACACTTGATGTTGATGGTTTTGTTCTTGAGGCTATGTCATGTGTAGGATAGGTAACTGGTGTGTATGCATTGTGAGGTCTCTGATACTTGTTTTCACCATCTTGGCTTGTGTTTTCTCTTCTGGTCTGCTTGCATTCCCTAGTAAAATGTCCTAATTGGTGACAATTGTAGTATTTGGCTTTACTTTTGTCAAACCCAATTTCAACATTTCTATCTCCGTTGAACTTTCTGCATGTTCTATTGTAGAACCTTTATGCACGTAAGGAGATCATTGCTAGTTGTGTGTTGATATCCATCTTTTCTAGATCATCAGCACTGAAGCATTCTAGATCTCTTGGTGATGTAGGATAAGTGATCAAGGGAACTTGTTCACTGTAGTGACTTCTATCTTCGTGAGCAGTAATGAGTGCAGTAGATGTTGGAATGGTTAAGTTCACTGGTGTGTTCAAAGTACCCGATTTTTCATTAATTTCCATTTCATGTGCACTGAGCATTCCATGAAGTTCACTCAACTTTAAAGTTTTGAGATCCTTGTTATACTTGATGCTTATAGTATATACTGTCCAGACATCAGGAAGTGATCTTAGAAACTTTCTGATCACATCGCCATTTTCCATCTTCACATCATTTCCCTGTAATTCGTCAAGAAGTTGAACAAAACGTAGATATTGAGCATTCATACTTTCATCATTTTTGTGAGAAAAATTTTCATATATTTGTTTCAGAACATCTTTCGTATTTTCTTTAACTTCATCAGTTCCTTCGTACATTTCGTTTAACGCTTTGCGTAAATAAAAGGTAGTTTTATAATTTTTGAAACCTATGAGAACAGAGTTTGGAAGTGCTACTTGTAATTCCCATAGAGCTTTATGATCTCCTTCAACCAACTTGTGGTCATCATCGGAAAAGTCAACAATAGCTTTTACTATATCTACACTTGGTGTATTAGCAGATTTTGCTGTAGGGATAGTAGGGACATACATAACAGATTTCCACATTTTGTAGTCAGAATGATGAAGATAGCCTATCATTTCGCAATTTCCATGTATCAAAATTATTGGGCATGAATGATGGTGGTTTGTTTGAACTACCATTTTGTGATTCTCCCATGATTAAGGATGAAAAAAAAAATCAGTGGAAAGAGTGACTTTTTACTAAAAACAGAGTATGTGGGTAAAACAGAGTTTTAAAACTAAACAAGAATTCAAGTTTTAAAAATCATGAGCCAAGGCTCTGATACCACTTGTAGGATCGAATTCTGGTTACAAAGTTGAACCAATTACAAGGTTTTTCTCTTAGAATTAACCATGCGAAAACAAGTTAATTCTTATTCTCTGTTTGAAGTAAAGTAATATGAAATCGAATACAAGACAAGTATAACAATAATATGAATAAAACTGAGCACTGTATTATAACTTGCAGATTCGAAGTATATTACAGAGTGATTTACACTTGCTTGTTTAAAGCATGGTTACAAGTGTCTATATATAGTGACCTAAGGAATCGGGAAAACCCTTGATTCCTCTAACGATCATCTAAGCCGTCGAGTAAAGATACAAGAACTAGAATAAGATTAAACTAGTCTAGAAGATAATCTTGTCAGCTTCATGTCAGGAGAATGGTGGGAAACTGGATCAGATATGTCAGAGACAAGTGGAGCAGGTCAAGTTGATCTCCGAGATAACTCGCCTTACCGAGGTAACTTGAGTTATCTCGGGCGTATTCACTGTCCGAGATAAAACTGTTTTCCCAAGGTAAAATAGGCTTTCGAGGTAAAATGACCTTCTGAGATAACTGTAAGTTATCTCGGGCAGTCTATTCTTCCGATATAACTTATCTTGGGCCTTCTATTCTTCCTAGATAACATGCTTAGCCGATCAACATCATTTCTTCCGGAGAAATAATTCCTTACAAGTCTTTTGCAAAATGACCTAGTTGGTGACAGTTGTAGCACTTGACCTTGTTTTTGTCAAGACCATAGGTGCATTTTTGGCTCCTTTGTAAGTTCTCCAGTTCGTTTATAGAAACATTGGGCTCTTATCGAGACCATGGCAAGTTGTGTCATAATGTCCATCTTCTCTAAGTCATCGGCACCAATACACTCAAGACCTTCACGTATGAAGTTGGAGTGTGAATCAGTGACTAAAAAGGCATGATGGTTGTTCTCAAAGTTGTGAGACACAGTTTCAGAAAAGTTTGAGTTTATGCTTCTTTGACATTGAAAATCAGTTGTTACAAGTGCAGTTGATTGAGGCTGAGATGTTTCAGAAACAGAGTTTTGTTTAAGGTTTATCTCTATCTCATAGGCACATAAAATACCATGGAGTTCACTCAGTTTCATTTTCTTGAGGTTTTTGCATTCCCTCATGCTTACTGTATAGACAGTCCGTATAGAAGGTAATGACCTCAGAAATTTTCTGCTAACATCAGCCTGTTTAAGAGTTACACTAGCTCTTTGAAGCTCATCAAGTAGAGAAACAAATCAAAGGTACTGCTTGTTCATGCTTTCACCAGTTTTATAACTGAAGTTATAATATTTTTTCTTTAAAATGTCCTTTTTATTTTCTTTTACCTCACTTGTTCCTTTATACAACTCATTAAGAGCATTCCACAGTTCAAAACCCGTTTGTACCCCTTAAAACTAATGAGTATGGAGTTAGGCTACTTGCAAGGTCTAGTATGCCTTGAAGTTTGGCTCAAGTTGTTTGTGCTCTATGTCGGTAAATTTTTTAAGTGGTTTTGGAATGACAACATCTTCATTATCTGCTGATGGAACAGTTACAACAATGGGACCAACAGTCATATATTTCCAAATACGGTGATCTAAGCTACGAACAAACCCCTCCATTCAGAGCTTCCATGTGTAGATATCCTCTGGAGTGAACACGGGTGGTTTGTTGGTGCTACCGTTCGAAGTTACAAGACTGAGATCGTTCATTTTGAAAATCTTTTGAGAAGGAAAACCTTGAAAAACTATAAAGTAGACAAGTAAATATCAGCTTTGAAGCACTTGAAGTCTTCAATAAGCTGAGCTCTAATACCAGTCGTTGGATCGAAATTCTTAACACCTAATTAATTTATAAGATTTACTTGCAAGATTAACCTTGTAGAATTAAGTTAACCTTCACTTTACTAAAACGATTTACACTTGTGAATAATAGTTGTTTGCATAAGTAAAGTAACAATGAAGTAAAAAATACTCGGCACTATTCAAATGATAGCCATTGATTTCCATACGATCATCTAGACCGTTAATTACAAAAGTCAAACTATACTACCAAAAGAATAATATTCGCCAGATGGGATATCTTACATGTGATAAGCAAAAATCTACTTTGGGAGAGCGGCTTTGGCAGATAAGGAAGCAACCAGGAAGCTTTCGTAGGGATTAGACTACTGAAAATACTTCTCAGGAAAAGTCTGGTTGAACTCATTATCTGGTGGATAATCGAGTTCACCCAGAATATTCACAACTGGACAAAACTTGCTTCTTCCGGTTGAACTGGTTGTTCTGCTTGAACTCAACTTCAGCCGGAACTACTCAAAATTTGCTTTTAGCCGGAATCACCAAATGTGATATTCCTTACATATCATCATTTTCATATCTTTAAAAATAACTTGTATCACTCATATTTCTGTGTATAGCTCTCATGAATTTTCGAAGAGAGAGAAGTTGTAGGTTTCTTTAAATTTTGAGATGAGAGAGAGTGTAGGTTATGGATAAGAGATGTAGACTTGTACAATTGCTTTTTACACTACTGTTATGTGAAAGGGATTTAACATGATTTACAAAAATATATAAGTTAAAAAGAACTAGGAGAGGGTGATAGTGATGGCACGTGACTCTCTGCCCAAAAAAAAAAATCTTGAAACTCACATTTAACAACAAAAAGTTCTCCATGAGTTTTGAATTAAAAAATACACATACGTAAAATGTGATGGAGACTAATTTGGAAATGAGATTTTCAACGAAGAGATAAGTAACCAGAGTAAGCATGAGATGGTTGTGAGTAGAATTGGATTTGGGTGGGGTTTTGATAGAAATTGAGAGAATCATATACTTACTTTATGTTTACCGGATCTAAACACAAAACCCAGATAATTTTCAAGAACACAATGAAAATAAAGATTTTGAAAGATATGAAGGGGATTTTAAAAATCTATTTAAGAACATAAACATCTCCATTTGTTTATGTAAAACCACAGAACGGATCATACTACTGCTAGATTCGGTCAATTGAATAACACGGAGGTAAATAAAGCTTTGCTTTATTGATTCACTAAGAGTTACAAGCTAGAGAGAGAAACACACTCAATACACGCAGTTAAGAGATAGAGAAATGACATAACTCCTAAGCTCTCTCTAACATAAACTATTTATAGTCACTTACATACTGGCCGGCGTACCACCTGGCGAACCAGTTGGTACGCCCGTACCAACTGGTACGGCGGACCATATGGTACGGCCATCTTGGTATGTTGACTATATGACTCACCAACTGGTACGGCGGACCATATGATACAATACACGAGACACAGCGTAGCATAGGAATATGCTCTAACAAACTCCCCCTTAATGTGTAGTGTATCTATGTATCTATCTTTCTAACTAAACTTCAGTCTTTAATCTTCAGCATAGTTGCGTCGGATCCTCAACTTGAACTCTTGTCAGAAGTAGAGCTTGCATGACTGGATCAATCTTGTACAATCTCTGAACTTCAAGATCCACTTGTGAAAGATATTACATACTCCCTCCTTCACCATGCTTGAGTCTTCTCACACAGAACCTGCAATTTCAGAAGACAGAAACACAACTTTCTTCTTCTTTTGAAAAGAATAATTTAATCTTGGCGCAAAACTTCTCTTCGAGAATCCAAGGTATAGTTTTGAAATCACAATTTTGTATCGTGTATCGATCGGTCGAAAACAAATAAGAAACAAAATCTTTTTGGCTTTTTGTAACTTTATATCAAAACACACCGAAAATCTTTTTGATTTTTCTAAGTTTATGCTTCAAACACACCTAAAATCTTTTTGGAATTTTCAGATATGAAACATAAATGCAATACAGAAATAAAATACTGAATCACACACTATTTTTGTCTTTTGCGAGAAAGATCACAACTTGGGATCATAATAGTCATGACATGCTGAACTCCACTTTAATTTCAATTACTTCAGCACACAAGTCATGTTGATTACTGGTATAATTTTTCCATCTTAAACTCATGCACAATCATACTCATAACATCTGGATATGTTATTGTATTGATTAGATTGCTTTGACCAGTGTACCCCACACTATCAGACATTCTCAGTGTATTTGCATATCACACTTTGTGATTTCATTTGTGATTTGATCACATAATGATTGTATTCAATTTAGTCAACTGTGTTCCATGCAAAAAGAAATAAGAACCTTAAATCGTCTACCTTAAGGTCGATCTTTCGATACGCAGATAAGGCCTCGAATTTAACAAAATAAGAAAATAAAAGCAAGTTGAAATTGTATAACTAATAACAATCAGGTCGGTACTCCCGTATACGTAAAGAAAGTCCGATGAGTTATACGAAACACCAAAGAAAATAAAGTAGAATGTCAAACGAACAACAATCAAGTCGGTCTTGTGGACACGCAGAGAAAGTCCGATTGTTTGACAAAATAAAGAAAATCAAACAAGTTTAAATTTTTACAAAATGAACACATGTATACATAGTGACTTCTCATTTTTCTTTTTCCACATATCTTTTTCTTGATATCATGAGATACGCATCAAGATGTTGTCCACATGGTCAAGAATTAGTATTTAATGTGTTTATCACATCTGAATACTTTCTGATTTAATGCCGAGCCTACCAAGCACATCAAACAATGATCTTATAGCTTTTTCATCTAATTTATCCACGAGTCAGACAAGTAAGTCAATGTACCATCATTTCCCAACCATGCTCGGATACAATTTCTCATTTTTCAATGATTTTGTATTTTTTGTTTTTTAAATGTTTTCGTATTTTTCCTTTTCTCCCCCTTAAAATGAAAACTCTATTTTTGGATTTTCATTTTAACAAAACACAAAGACACTATTTTTGGGTTTTCATTTTTCTCCCCCTAAACTACATACGATATGTAAAAGAAAGAAAATTGACCAATCGATACTGATACCTTAGCAGTTTTTAGCTTTCAGAAAATTAAGTTTGAAATTTGATATTTCTTGAAATTTAAGTTAAAACACAGAATACTTCTCCATCAGCAACTTTTTCAATCACCAACGGGTCTTCTAGGAGTACCTGCACACTGGTTTTAAAGAATTAGTACTCACTGGTTTTAAAGAATTAGTACTCACATGACCTGCAGCACACAGCTTCTGGTCGACCAGTGTCTTCCATAAAATCAGTTGCAGCCGTGCTAACCACTTTAGGTCGCCACTGCATTTTTGCTTTTTCATTTTTAACAGAGTCATCATCATGTGATAGACCACCAACACTTGAATCAAATTTGAAAAATTGTTTCGATTTAGATTATAATTTGGAAGGTGTAGACTCAGTAAAAATCCCGCCTGATTTATAATAAATGTGGCAGATTTGTTTGAAAATATTCTTTTTACAGATTCAGGAAAATCCCGTGCCATGTGTCCCTATCGGCGACATCGATAGCACAAACGATAAGATCATTAAGATTGGCATTTTTCCTGAACTCAAGGACATCTATTAATAAACTCAGAACCATCAGAAATATCATAAAAAATTTGGAATCGGTTAGAATGTACCCATTTCGATGAAGGACTTCGAGGTGTGGAATTTGATCTAGAGGTTGAAAACTCCTTAATATTATGAGCATCCCGAGAAGAACATTCAGACGAAGCCTTCTTTTGAATCTTTCCTCCTAATCCTTTTTCCATTGTAGACATGAACACTTGAGCCAAATGATAGATTTGGTCCAAGCTTGTGTCTTTCTTTTCTTTTGGAGCTCTCTTGGGCATATTCTTCTTGACATTCTTCTCCAACTTCTTATCCTCACTACCCAAACCTGAACATTTGTACCTAGGTAGCTTTGATAAATCGATTTGAGAACTGGAAGGACCAACTTTAGTAGCTTGATTGAATGTCGCTTTAATATCCTTCAACTTATTAGCTTCTACCAAGTTAGCAACAGCTTAGATTTGTCAATCAAACTTTCCTTCTTTTTCTCTCTCTTGTTTGAAACCATTGATGTCTTCTTCTCAGATTTCTTAAAAGCAAATTCAGAATAGTCATCAATTGTTTTAGAGAATTTGACATCAGCCAGAGGATCAGTTTGAACCAATGGGGGTGGTAATTGATTAAATTCTTCTCCGCCAAACACTCTTTTAAAATTCTCTTCGTTGCAAAAATAACTTGTGAACGAATGTGAATTCTTCATGATATTTAGTTGACGATTCAAATCCGTAATTTGAACATTTAAATCTGCTATCTTTTTCTGAGCTTCACCCAAAGCCTTTTCTGATTCTATCAGCTGTTCTGAAACTCTGTTAGACAAAGACTTTTCTCTTCTTACTTTATCATGAGCATCAAACATTTCCTGTGTAACTTTTTCCACCTTTCCTTGATAAATCTCTACATTTCTTGTCAACAATTTGTTTTCTTTTGTCAGTTTGGTGACTTTATCTTGTAATTTTGACAGGAGAACTTTATAATCATTGTTCGAAACCATGAATTCATCATAAGCTTTTTGAAGTTCAAAATTGATAATCGGAAGTGACTCCACTCTTGCCTTTGATTTCTTATACAATGCATCAAAATCTCCAATAGCATCCTTTGCTTCGAACTCCCACTTTTCAACCTTTGTAACTTCGAAATTTGTTCTTTATTGACACTAACCATCTCATCCAATCTTGCTTTTAGCTCTAAAACCTCTTTTATCAACACCTTTTTTTCTTGTTCCACCATTGCATTAGCTTTGAAAATCTCATCAGAAACCTCACACTTTTTTTTGTAACCTTCTATTAATGCTTCTATCTTCTCATGTTCAATAATCAACCCTTCCTTTTCAGAAATCAATTCTTGATTTTTTCTATCCTTTTGAGCACAAAATTCACAAGTTAACTCATAACCATTACCTTCAGAATCACTTGTTTCAGATTTACTGGTCTAAGATGCATATCCACTCAATTCAACCTTAATATTTGCCATCAATCCATAATTTTCTAGAGAGTGGACTAAAAATGCAGATTCATCCAGAAAATCTGTAGCCCAATCATAACCTTCCTCAGCCACTAGTGCCGTTGCATATTTATTGTGACCATGCTTATCCGAATTAGACTTTTCAAATGATGATTGATTGCATTCTCGAGCAAAATGTCCAAATTTAGAACATTTGAAACATTTAAGCTTCGACTTATCCAGACCAAGTTTACCTCCCTGAAAAATAGATGTCTTTCCATGTTTCTTCATGAATCTTCTTCCTCTCTCCACTACCATAGAAAACTGCCATTCCAGATGAGTTTATTCAATTGATCTTCATCCAACTGATTTATGTCATTCGGATACAAACCAATTTCACTAATTTGACCAAATATAGAGCCAGAAGAAGATGATATGAAAGCATATATCAATGCAGCTAGATCTTCGGTTGTTTGATTAGAAGTAGATTTGCTTGATGACCTATCAGGAATAGTAAAACTGCAACCCGAAGAATAACCAGTATTTTCAGACTTTCCAGCATGAAATGCTGTTAACGGTGGATTACTGCTTGAAATAGAATGTGATTTTGTTTTAGCATGCACAGTAGTAGAGTTTTCTCCAAAATATACTTCAGGATTCTGAATAGATGGAGTTGCTGACTTTTTCACAAGTAATTCCATTTCCCGAGCTTTAATTTTCTTATCAGCTGATTGAATGTCTAGCTTGAGTAGTTTGGATCATTAGACAACATCTTCACAAAATTCTCCCACTTTTTGGGTAGAGCTTCCAGAAATTTCTCCTTTAATTCATCATTTTCTTTCTTAACACCTACAATGTCAAGTTCATTGATCAGGTGTGAAAACCTAGCAATCAAATCTGTGATCTTCTCATTCTCACAAAGCCCGAAATTATCAAACTCTTTCTTCAAAAATTTCTTTCGAGTATTCTTGTACTGATCATTACCCTCACATCTTTCCTTAATAGCATCTCATAATTGTTTAGAAGTTGTGAAATTCTTAAACTGATGCATCAAATCTTTCAGTAATGCCATTGTGAGAAAACTATAAGTTTTCTTTTCTCTTGCAAATACCTTCTTTTCTTCAGGCTCAAAATCACTTATCGATTTTGGTAAAGTATTAGCAATCAATGGGTACTCATATTGTTTTTCAATCGGAATCCAACAATCAACATCTTGTGAGCATATGTAAGATTCAAATCTTTTCTTCCAGTTATGATAATCTTCCAATCGAAGTAATTTAGGAACTATCTGAGTTGTTCCGATTTCATTATCATAATTCATAATGGCTTGCATTGAGGTTTGCATAGCTGAAAACGCTTGAAAATCATTCATCTTGAAGTTAAAACTCGAATGTCAAAACTTCGAACTAAAAAATGGAGGTCTTCCAAGTGGATTTTGGGGGTTAAACCAAAGGGTACTGGCCATTAGGTGAGTAAAAGTATAGATCTTATCGAGACGAACGTTTTGGCTGGTATTAGCTCCTGTAACTCTTAACGGTTCTCAATTTACGTCAGTTTTAGTGAAGATCACTTTTCTGCCAGCGTACCAAGCTACGGACCAAGAAAACCAGCGTACCAAATACCCAAAGCGGACAAAAAATGTACCAGATCTTCAGCGTACCACCCTACGGACCAAATCAGATCAGTGGACTAGAAAACTCAGCGTACCAGTTTGAGCAGCATACCAATTTGGTACGGTGTAACTGCCAGCGTACCAGAACGTAACCGTCACGGACCAAACTTGAAGATTGTCTTACGGACCAGATTTCAGCGTACCAGAAGCTGATAAAGATTGCCTTGCATACCAGAAGCGTACCACAGGCATACCAGCTGTTCTTCGAGCGAACCAAACTGAAATTTTTGGATTTTCACGAATTTTGACGTTTTAAGCTGGCATACCAGCTGTTCTTAGAGTGTTTTCGCATCCTCCTGCTCCAATTTCCAGCTCAAAACGTCAAAATTCATGAAAATCCAAAAATTTCAGTTTGGTTCGCTCGAAGAACAGCTGGTATGCCTCTGGTATGCTTCTGGTATGCAAGGCAATCTTTATCAGCTTCTGGTACGCTGAAATCTGGTCCGGAAGACAATCTTCAAGTTTGGTCCGCGACGGTTACGTTCTGGTACGCTGGCAGTTACACCGTACCAAATTGGTATGCTGCTCAAACTGGTACGCTGAGTTTTCTAGTCCACTGATCTCATTTGGTCCGTAGGGTGGTACGCTGAAGATCTGGTACATTTTTTGTCCGCTTTGGGTATTTGGTACGCTGGTTTTCTTGGTCCGTAGCTTGGTACGTTGGCAGAAAAGTTACCTTCACTAAAACTGACGTAACTTGAGAACCGGTAAGAGTTACGGGTGCTAATACCAGTCAAAACGTTCGTCTCGACGAGATCTATACTTATACTGGCCTAATGGCCAGTACCCTCCGGTTTGACCCCCAAAATACGCTTGGAAGACCTCCGTTTTTTAGTTCGAAGTTTTGACATTCAATTTTTAACTTCAAGATGAGTGATTTTCAAGGGTTCTCAGGTATGCAAACCTCGATGCAAGCCATAATGAACTATGATATTGAAATCGGAACAACCCAGAAAGTTCCTAAATTACTTCGATTGGAAGATTATCATAATTGGAAGAAAAGATTTAAATCTTACATATACTCACAAGATGTTGATTGTTGGATTCCTATTGAAAAACAATATGAATATCCACTGATTGCTAATACTTTACCAAAATCGATAAGTGATTTTGAGCCTGAAGAAAAGAAGGTATTTGCAAGAGAAAAGAAAACTTATAGTTTTCTCACGATGGCATTACCCAAGGATTTGATGCATCAGTTTGAGAATTTTCCAATGTCGAAACAATTATGGGATGCTATTAAGGAAAGATGCGAGGGTAATGATCAGTATAAAAACACTCGAAAGAAAGTTTTGAAGAAAGAGTTTGACAATTTCGTGCTTTGTGAGAATGAAAAGATCACAGATTTGATTGCAAGGTTTTCACATTTAATCAATGAACTTGACATTATAGGTGTTAAGAAAGAAAATGATGAATTAAAGGAGAAATTCCTGGAAGCTCTTCCCGAAAAGTGGGAGAATTTTGTGATGATGTTGTCTAATGATCCAAACTACTCAAGTTGGACATTTAATCAGCTGATAAGCAAATTACAAGCTCGGGAAATGGAATTACTTGTGAAAAAAGTCAGCAACTCCATCTGTTCAGAATCCTGAGGTATATTTTGGAGAAAATTATGCTATTGTTCATGCTAAAACAAAATCACATTCTATTTCATGCAGTATTCCACCTGCAACAGCTTTTCTTGCTAGAAAGTCTGAAAATACTAGTTATTCTTCGGGTTGCAGTTTTACTATTCCTAATAGATCAATCAACAAGTCTGCTTCTACTCAAGCAACCGAAGATTTAGCTACTTTGTTGTCTGCTTTCATATCATCTTTGTCTGGATCCATATTTAGTCAAATTGTTAATTCTGGTTTGATTTCGGAGTATCTAAAACATGTGGATGATGATCAACTAAATAAATTAGATTTGAATTGGTAGTTTGCTATGACTGTTGAAAAAGGAAGAATGTTTATTGAAAAACACGGCAAGAGTTCTATTCTTCAAGGATGGAAACTGGGTTTAGATAAGTCTAAATTGAAATGTTACAAATGTTCTAAATTAGGACATTTTGCTCGAGAATGCAAGCAATCTTCTTCTAAACCAAGCACTTCAGATAGTCATAATCATAATAAAGATGCAAAGGCTTTAGTGGCTGAGGAGGGTTATGATTGGGCTACAGATTTTCCAAATGAATCTGCATTTTTAGTTCATTCTCCAGAAAATTATGCATTAATGGCTACTATGCAAGGTGAATCAGGTGATTCTGAATCTCAAACAAGTGCATATGAAACAAGTGATTCTGAAGTTAGTGGGTATGACTCAACATGTGAATTTTGTGCTCAAAAAGAAAGAAAGATTCAAGAATTGATTTCTGAAAAGGAAAGGTTGATTGTTGAATATGAGAAGAAATAAGTAGAGATAGAAGGTTACAAAAGAAAGTGTGAAGATTTTGATGAGATTTTCAAAGCTAACGCAATGTTGGAAAAAGAAAAGAAGGTGTTAATAGAAGAGGTTTTAGAGCTAAAAGCAAGATTGGATGAGATGGTAAGTGACAATAAAGAACTGATTTTAAAGTTACAAATGAAAATGTTGAGTTAGCTTAATAGGTTGAAAAATGGGAGTTCGAAGCAAAGGATGTTGTTGGAGATTTCGATGCATTGTTTAAGAAATCAAAAGCAAGAGTGGAATCGCTTATGATTACCAATTTTGAACTTCAGAAAGCTTATGATGAAATTATGGCTTCGAATAATGATTATCAAGTCCTCCAATCAGAAAAAGTCACCGATCTGACAAAAGAAAATAAATTGTTGACAAGAAATGTGGAGAATTATCAAGGAAAGGTGGAAAAAGTTACACTAGAAATGTTTGATGCTCATGATAAAGTGAGAAGAGAAAAGTCTTTGTCTAACAGAATTTCAGAACAGCTGATATAGTCAGAAAAAGGCTTTGGGTGAAGCTCAAAAGAAGATATCAAATTTAAATGTTCAAGTTTTGGATTTGAATCGTCAACTAAATAACTTGAAGAATTCACATTCTTTCACCAGTTATTT
This sequence comes from Deinandra increscens subsp. villosa, assembly GCA_039602395.1. NCBI lineage: Eukaryota > Viridiplantae > Streptophyta > Magnoliopsida > Asterales > Asteraceae > Deinandra > Deinandra increscens. The sequence continues at coordinate 24,956 of JBCNJP010009157.1, forward strand.
GTGCAACGACGAAAATTTCAAAAGAGTGTTTGGCGGTGAAGAATTTAATCAATTACCACCTCCATTGGTTCAAACCGATCCTCTGGCTGATGTCAATCTTCTGAAAAAATGGGTGATTATTCTGAATTTGCTTCTAAAGAATCTGAGAAAAATAAATCAAAGGATTCAAGCAAGAAAGTGGAAAAGGAGGAAAGTTTGATTGATAAAGATACATCAAAGTTTGTTTCAGGTGGGTTTATATCTGATGAGGGAGTCGTTTCTGTTGGCAAGAAGATTGAAAATGATGAAAAGCAGTTGAATGAAGAAATTGTTGCTACTAAGTTGGTTGAAGCCAACAAGTTATCAAAGCTGTATTTTCTCAAATGGCTAATGATGGTGTTTCTGGTTCTCAAGCTGAATCGTCCAAATCTGGTTCCAAACGTGTTGGGTTGGGATACAAGAATCAGAAATCTGAGAAGCAGAATAAGAAGAGTATGCCCAAGAAAGTTCCAAAAGAAAAGAAAGACACAAGCTTGGAACAAATTTATCATTTGGCTCAAGTACTCATGTCTACAATGGAAAAAGGTTTTGGAGGTAAGATTCAGAAGAAGACTTTTTCTTAAAGTTCTTCTCGAGATGCTCAAAAGATTAAGGATTTTTCATCCTCTGGATCTAATTCCACACCTCGAAGTCCTACATCGAAATGGGTACATTCTAACCAGTTTCAAAATTTTGATGCTATTTCTAATAGTTTTGAATCCGATGATAGATGTCATTCAGTTCAGGACAAATCACAATCTCAACGATTGTATCGTTTGTGCTATCAATGTCGTCGAAAGGGACACATGGCACGGGATTGTCCTGAAACTGTAAAAAGTTCGTTTTCAAACAAATCTGCCACATTTATTGATGAATCAGGCAGAACTTTTACTGAGTCTACACCTTCCAAGTAAAAATCTAAACCAAAACAATTTTTTAAATTTGATTCAAGTGTTGGTGATTCATCACGTGATGATGACTCAGTTAAAAATGAAAAAAGCAAAAATGTAGTGGCGACATAAGGTGGTCAGCAAGGCTGCAAATGATTTTGTGAAAGACACCGGTCGACCAGAAGCTGTGTGCTCCGGGTCTTTTAAAGTCTAATTTTTAAAACTGGTGTGCAGGTTTCTTCAAGAAGACATGTTAGTGATTGTGAAGTTAAGCCTTCAAGAAGTCACTGAGAGTGGAGTCTCCTGTTTAATTTAAATTGAATGCTCCGTATTTCAAAATGAAAGTTTTTCTGAAAGCTAAAAACTGAAAGGTATCGGTATTGATTGGTAAATTTTCTTTCTTTAATACATTTTGTATGTGGTTTAGGGGGAGAAAATTGAGAAACCAAAAATAGTGTCTTTGTGTTTTTGTTAAAATGAAAATCCAAAAATAGAGTTTTCATTTTAAGGGGGGAGAAAACAAAAAATACAAAAACATTGAAAAACAAAAAATACAAAAACATTGAAAAAATAAATAAAAAAACATTAAAAAATGAGAAATTGATCCGACATAATTGGGAAATGATGGTACATTGGCTTACGTGTCTGGCTCATGGATAAATTAGATGAAAAAGCCATAAGATCATTACTCGATGTGCTTGGTAGGCTCGGAATTAAATCAGAAAATATTCAGATGTGATAAACACATCAAAAACAAATGTTTGACATAGTGGACAACATCTTGATGCATATCTCAAGATATCAAGAAAAAGATATGTGAAAAAGGAAAATGAGAAGTCACTGTGTATACATGTGTTCGTTTTGCAAAGATTTAAACTTGTTTGATTTTCTTTATTTTGTCAAACGATCGGACTTTCTCTGCGTGTCCACAAGACCGACCTGATTGTTGTTCGTTTGACGTTCTGCTTTATTTTCTTTGGTGTTCCGTATAACTCATCGGACTTTCGCTACGTGTACGGGAGTACCGAGCTGATTGTTGTTGGGTTATACAATTTCAACTTGTTTTTATTTTGTTATATCTGAGGCCTTATCTGCATATCGAAAGATTGACCTTAAGGTAGACGATTTAACGTTCTTATTTCTTTTTGCTTGGAACACAGTTGACTAAATCATGAATACAATCATTGTGTGATTAAATCGCAAATGAAATCACAAAGTGTGATATTAAAGAAAAGACATATTTGAGTAGGTCTGATAGTGTGGGGTACACTGGTCAAAGCAATCTAATCAATACAATAACATATCCAGATGTTATGAGTATGATTGTGCCTGAGTTTAAGATGGACAAATTATACCAGTAATCGACATGACTTGTGTGCTGAAATAATTGAAATTGAAATGCAGTTCTAGCATGTCATGACCAATATGATCCCAAGTTGTGATCTATCTCGCAAAAGACAAAAATAGTGTGTGATTCAGTATTTCATTTCTGTTTTGCATTTATGTATCATATCTGAAAGATCCAAAAAGATTTTAGGTGTGTTTTAGCATAAATTTAGAAAAATCAAAAAGATTTTCGGTTTGTTTTGATATAAAGTTTGAAAAAGCCAAAAAGATTTTGTTTCTTATTTGTTTTCGACCGATCGATACTCGATACGAAGTCAAAATTTCAAAACTATATCTTGGATTCTCTAAGAGAAGTTTTGCGCCAAGATTAAATTAATTTTCTATAAAGAAATAGAAAGTCGCGTTTCTGTCTTCTGAAATTGCAGGTTATTCTATGTGACAAGACTCAAGCATGGTGAAAGGGGGAGTATATACTATCCTTCACAAGTGGATCTTGATGTTCAAAGAATGTTCAAGATTGATCCAGCCATGCAAGCTCACTTTCTGACAAGATTTCAAGTTGAAGATCGAACACAACGATGCTGAAGATTGAAGACTGAAGTTTTGTTTGAAAGATAGATAGCTAACTACAATACACGTTAAGGGGGAGTTTGTTAGAGCATATTCATATGCTACGTTGTGTCTCGTGTATTGTATCTAGTTTAGAGAGTTTGAGTGAGTCATAGTTGCAATATACCAAGGTGCCATACCAAATGGTTTGGTACGCCCGTACCAAATGGTATGCCAGTTGGTACGCTGGTAAGTTGCTAACTATAAATAGTTCGTGTTAGAGAGAGTTCAAAAGTTCTGTCATTCTCTACTCTTAAGTGTGTGTAACTGAGTGTGTTCTCTCTCTCTCTAGACTTTGTGTATTCTCTAAGTGAAATCAATAAAGCAAAGCTTTATTTACATTGTATGCATTCCCGTATTACCGAATCATGCAGTAGTAAGATCCCTCCGTGGTATTACATCATGCTCTGATACCATTTGTCAGCACCGATTTCACTACAAGAATCTAGACATTGAGCAAGAACAAAGATGAGACGAGGAGACGAGATGATGAGAATCTACGATAAAACACAAATATGATGATAAAGTCGAAGGATTATAATGAACCGAATGATTACATGAACAAGAAATAACAACAATACATCATAACGCTTATGAATCTTCCATGGTCATCTTGGGTTGAGCTCAAACCCAAGATGAGACTCTACAAAGGTAAGGGATAGCTCACATCTCTCAACTTTCATCTTCACATAAATGATGCCATCCCTTCCTTTACAAAGAGAGCCCTTATGCACTTCTACCCACTCATAACAAAACACAAAAATAAAATGAGCAAGTTACAAATAAAAATAAAATAACAAAATATTAATTAAATCAAAGTTGATTTAATTAATATGAAGCTTGACTCGCTCGAACCGATCTTTTGTTGACTTTTACGTTGACCGTTGACTTGAACAATTGACTTTTCAAGAAAACGTCTTCGGTCCAAACATCAAGCCTCGATCATCACAACCCGCGTCTCTGAATCATTTCACAATGGATTCTTCAGCCGAATTATTCGAGAATAGATTTGATGGCGTTCGTCACACTTATTTTTTGTTCCAACACAAAGACTTTTGGTGCAATTTTTTTTAAAAAAATATTAACGTATGAAGAAGTTATAGAGGTTTTAATGTTTGTTTTCTCGTTTTCCCAATATATGTGTTTTCGCATGATCCTAACCCTATATATATATATATATATATGTATATATATATGGTTAGAATCATGCGAAAACACAAATATATTACATATATATATATATATATAAGATATTCATATTTTAATATTTATTATAAGTTATTTGTAATACTTCTATTGCTTGTCCTTGTAGGTTCTTTTGACTTTACGAGTGACCCTTAAATTTGGGTGGGTATTTAGTTTTTTCTGTGTCTTTACTTTCTACCTTTTTCGCTTCTTTATAATTATGTTTTCTTTTTTTTTTGTTTCGCGTTATTGGTCACCTTTTAGGTTTACGGGTCCTACTTCGTTTTGATTTTCGGCATATTCCCTTCTTGATATGATGCTTGTGTTTCTCTTATGGTTTTCTGAGCCGAGTGTCTCTCTGGGAGAAAACTTTATATCTCTAGATAGGGTAAGGTTTGTCCTCATCTCACCTACCTAGATCCTACTATCTGAGTGAGATTTCTACTTAGAATGTTGCACTTGTAATATGTCCACCACACTTTTTTAACCCTGCACTTTTTTTGCTATCTCAGTGGCACATTATCACTTTTTATTTTTATATTTTATCCCCGTAATAATCAACCCACACTATTTTTATTTTTTAATATTATTAAAATCAAAAGCAAGAGAGACATACAGAGAGAGAGAGAGAGAGAGAGAGAGAAGGAGATGATAATAAAGAGAAAGAAGGGGAGTAGTGATGATTTGGTAGTCTATTCAGATGCTTTATATTAGGGTTTAGGTTGTGTGCTGATGCAGCGGGGTAAGGTAATTTCCTACGTGTCACGACAACTAAAACCTCACGAGACAAACTATCCAACTCACGATTTGGAGTTGGCAGCCGTTGTGTTTGCTCTCAAAATTTGGAGGCCTTACTTGTATGCAGTAAAATGCACCATCTACACTGATCATAAGAGCTTAAAGTACTTCTTCAAGTAGAAGAATCTTAATATGAAGCAGCGTAGGTGGTTAGAATTAATCAAAGTTTACGACTGTGAGATTATGTATCATTTAGGAAAAGCAAACGTTGTTGCTGAAGCTTTGAGCATAAAGGATAAACATCCACCACTTCGAAAAATGTCGTATATATTAATCGTTACTCCTCATTTCCTTGTCCAACTTCGTAACGAGTAGCATGAAGCCCTTAAGGAACAGAATGTCAAGAAAGAGATAAAGGTCGCCCAGACATTAATCCTTAAAGAAAACGAGTACGGTGTAAAGATTCGATTCGGTAGAATGTGGGTACCTCTCACTGGTGGATTTTGCACCAAGATAATGCACGAAGCACAAAAATCACGTCACGCAATCCATCCAGGTTCGACGAAGATGTACCAAGACTTGAAGAAAGACTACTGGTGGCCAGGAATGAAATTCAACGTCATACAATACATCAATAGATGTTTAACCTGCCCAAAGTTTAAAGCCGAACATCAAAAACCATACGGGAAGTTACAGCCTTTGGAACTTCCAGAGTGGATATGGGAACATATCACCATGGATTTTATAACCAAGCTACCAAAAACAGCTAAAGGTTATGACACCATTTGGGTGATAGTGGATAGATTAACAAAGAGTGCTCACTTCTTACCCATTTACGAGAAGCATTCTTGAAAAATGTTAGCTAAAATCTTCATTAAGGAAATCATCGCACGTCACGGATTGCCTGTGACTATCGTCTCATATAGAGACACTCGATTTACTTCACGTTTCTAGAAGAAATTCCACGAGAATATGGGTGCGAGATTGCACATTAGCACGGCGTATCATCCTCAGACAGACGGCCAGAGCGAAAGAATGATTCAAACACTGGAGGATATGCAACGTGCTTGTATAATTGATTTCGGAGGAAGCTGGGATGATCACTTACCATTAGCAGAATTTTCCTACAAGAAAAGTTATCATTCGAGTATAGGTATGCCACCTTACGAGTTACGAGATGTTGTATGGTAGGAAATGCAGAACTCCTATATGTTGGGGTGAAGTCATCCAGCGAGAGATAGGAAGCAAAGAATCAGTCGAAAATATGGCTCACGATCTCAACATAATCAAAGCATGACTGAAGGCTGCACAGGATCGACAGAAGTCCTATGCTGATAAAAGACGAAGGCCAATCGAATTCCATGTTGAAGACTATGTTCTGTTGAAAGTTTCTCCATGGAAGAACATTATCCGTTTTCGCAAGAGGGGTAAGCTAGGTCCGAGGTATGTTGGACCTTTCTAAATCTCCAAACGTGTTGGAGAAGTTGCTTATCGTTTGGATCTTCCTGAGAAGTTGTCTAGGATCCACCCAACATTCCATGTATCACACTTGAGAAAGTGTGCGGCAGACGAATCAGAAATTGTGCCGCAAGAAGAGATAGAAGTAGATGACAAACTATCCTATATCGAACGACCAATTACAATCCTAGATCGTAGTGAAAGAAATCTCAGGAACAAGCTAGTTCCTATATTTAGGGTGTAGTGGATGCACAGGAAAGGTTCTGAGTCAACATGGGAATGAGAAAATAAAATGAAAGAGTCTCCTCCCGAGTTATTCTCGAGTTGAGCAAGTTTCGAGGACGAAACCCTTTTAAGGGGGAGAGAGTTGTAACATCCTGATATTTCCGTCTAGGTAATTACGTATCTTAATATGTTTACCTATGTGCTTTATTGTAAATACGTCTTAGAAATAGTAATAAATGAATAAAACGCGTGTTTATATGATAAACGGGTTTAGAAATGATGAGACATGAATGATTACGTTTCGTATATGTAGGGATATGATCATGTAATAGTAAGCGTATGTCCGGAAATTATTTAAGCCTACGGGGTCACACGTCTCGACACCAAATGTATTAATATTAATTAATTGTTAATTATTATTTACCACGAATTATTAAAGAGGAATTAATAAAAAACTAATAGTTAATTGTTAACGGACCATTAGTTATTAATTAAAGATAAGGGAATTGGACTAGATTAATTAGGGAACAAGTTGGTGGAGGCCCAAAGGCCTTGTACGAATTCTAGAAATTCGTAAGCCTCATAGGGCTCATTGTGTTGCCCTAATCTTGTTCCCTAAGTTATCTAAACCCTATAAATAGAACCCCTTGGTTAAGGGTTTTCTAGACCATTATATCCAAGTGATTAGAGAAATCCAAAACCCTAATTCTCTCCTCCTCCTCTCCTCTTCTAAATTTCGGCTAGGGTTTCTAATTCCCTA
>JBCNJP010009158.1:0-32178 GCA_039602395.1 Deinandra increscens subsp. villosa
GCCTTAATAAATATAGCCCAACACATGGTAACCAAGAGAGGCATAGAGGCAAGTCCAGAGCAAATCAGGGCAATTGCCAACCTACAATCACCATCCAGCACCAAGGACGTTCAAAGACTTACAGGTAGAATTGCTGCCCTGAATAGATTTATATCAAAATCCTCGGAAAGATGCAGGGAATTCTATGACATCCTAAAAAAGAAAAAGAAATTCGAGTGGAAGGAAGAACACGAGAAGGCGTTCCAGGATTTGAAAACATACTTGTCCACGGCACCCTTGCTCATGAAGCCTAATCCAGGGGAGCCCCTGTCCCTGTATTTAGCAGTTTCCAGAAATACGGTAAGTGCAGTCCTGACCAAGGACGAAGAAAGTCAGCAACACCCTGTTTATTATGTAAGTAAAAGCTTACTTGATGCTGAATCCAGGTACTCACACCTTGAAAAACTTATATTAGCCCTAAGTATGGCATCTACTAAACTTAGACACTATTTCGAAACTCATACAATTCATGTTAGAACTAACTACCCTATAAAGTCTATTTTGAGAAAACCAGAAATGTCAGGTCGAATGGCTAAGTGGTCGGTGAAGCTAAGTGCGTATGATCTGATCTACGAGGCCAGAACAGCTATAAAATCCCAGGCTCTAGCTGATTTTGTGGCTGATTTCAGTACTGACATACAACAAGAAGCGGACCATGAATTTCAGCAGCTTCAACAGGAAGAAATTTCAGGGTCATGGACCCTGTTCACTGATAGAGCATCAAATATCAGGGGGACATGCCTGGGAATCGTACTGAAATCGCCACAGGGGGACATAATACCCCAGGCTGTCAGATGTGGCTTTCAAGCAACTAACAATGAAGCTGAGTATGAGGCCCTTATTGCTGGGTTACATTTAGCATTACACTTGGGAATTCAGCACATCCAGGTATACGTTGATTCTCTTCTTTTAGCTAACCATTTTAATGGGTCTTATGCAGCTAAAGGAGAGAAATTAATCAAATACTTGGAGGTGGTAAAAAGAATGTCCCGGGATTTTCAAAATTTTAATATCCAACAAGTACCAAGGGAGGAGAATACTGAAGCAGATGCATTGGCAAACTTAGGTTCAGTATTCAAGGCTCTTGAAGACACCCATATTCCTATAATTCATGTACTAACACCAGCAATAGACCAGCGTACAGATACCCAGGATTCTGACACAGCAGAAAAAATCCTGGTATCCAGTACCTAGGATTCTTCAACCCAAGAGGAATCCTGGACCAGACCAATTATTCAGTATTTGCAGGATGGTACTATTCCAGGGAACGAGAAGGATGCCCGTGCATTCAGAGTAAGAGTAGCCAGGTACGTAGTTATCAATAATATATTATATAGAAAATCTTTTGCAGATACATATTTGAGGTGCTTGGAGAAGGATGAAGCCCAGGAAAAAGAAGTAATATCCTTCATTAAAAGGAACATATTAACAAGGTTTGGAGTGCCATCTGAGATCGTTTGTGATAATGGCTCCCAATTTATTGGGAGTAGGACCACAGGATTCTGCGAATCCTGGGGCATAAAGATGATAACATCGACTCCAGTGCATCCTCAAGCTAATGGCCAGGCTGAATCAAGCAACAAAATCGTCATAAATAACTTGAAGAAGAGATTGAAGGAGAAGAAGGGAAGATGGGCAAGAACATCCAGGTATACGTTGATTCTCTTCTTTTAGCTAACCATTTTAATGGGTCTTATGCAGCTAAAGGAGAGAAATTAATCAAATACTTGGAGGTGGTAAAAAGAATGTCCCGGGATTTTCAAAATTTTAATATCCAACAAGTACCAAGGGAGGAGAATACTGAAGCAGAAGCATTGGCAAACTTAGGTTCAGTATTCAAGGCTCTTGAAGACACCCATATTCCTATAATTCATGTACTAACACCAGCAATAGACCAGCGTACAGATACCCAGGATTCTGACACAGCAGAAAAAATCCTGGTATCCAGTACCTAGGATTCTTCAACCCAAGAGGAATCCTGGACCAGACCAATTATTCAGTATTTGCAGGATGGTACTATTCCAGGGAACGAGAAGGATGCCCGTGCATTCAGAGTAAGAGTAGCCAGGTACGTAGTTATCAATAATATATTATATAGAAAATCTTTTGCAGATACATATTTGAGGTGCTTGGAGAAGGATGAAGCCCAGGAAAAAGAAGTAATATCCTTCATTAAAAGGAACATATTAACAAGGTTTGGAGTGCCATCTGAGATCGTTTGTGATAATGGCTCCCAATTTATTGGGAGTAGGACCACAGGATTCTGCGAATCCTGGGGCATAAAGATGATAACATCGACTCCAGTGCATCCTCAAGCTAATGGCCAGGCTGAATCAAGCAACAAAATCGTCATAAATAACTTGAAGAAGAGATTGAAGGAGAAGAAGGGAAGATGGGCAGAAGAGTTACCCTTGGCATTATGGGCAGACAGGACTACCTCCAAGAACGCTACAGGCCAAACCCCATTTTCCTTGGTCTTTGGTACTGAAGCAGTTATCCCAACCGAAATGGTGGTCCCAACATTCAGGGCCAGCTCTCAGACCCAGGATTCGAATGATCAATCCCTGGTTGAAGACTTGGATACCTTGGATGAACTAAGAGATCAAGCAGCTTGGAGAATGGCAGCCTACCAACAAAGAATTTCCAAGATTTACAACAAGCATGTGAGGATCAGGAGGTTTAAAGTGGGAGATCTAGTACTTAGAAAGGCATTTCAGAACACAACAAATCCAGGGGATGGTAAATTGGCTCCTAAATGGGAAGGTCCCTACTTAATTGGCTCTGAGGCTGGTAAGGGGGCATATTGGCTAGCTAATATGGAAGGAGAACTATTACCACGACCTTGGAATGCGATACACTTGAAGGCATATTTCATGTAAGGTTGCCTACCCCAGGATTCGGCCACCGAGGTATGTGTTTGATTTAAAATTAATGCTGCAAATCCAGGTCAGTCCCTCTCACTTAATTTATTTCATTTATCACTTTATATGTTTTACATTCATTATTCATTTATTAACATCAGTTACATGTTGCATTAATTATTATTCACCACCCTGAATACGCTAAGATCTATGTTTCGTCAATTGGGTTACTCAGAATCCAGGGTACCCCAGGATTCAGGACACCCAAAATGCAGGATGCTCAGAAATTCAAGGTACATGGAACAAAGCATACTCCAAGCCAACGACAATCAGCGTATGACTCCTAAGTTTGAGACTAGCCATCTCACTTCCGTATTGGGTAAGGCCTAAACCCAATCCTAAAGTTTGAGGACTAAGCTTCCTCCATCCGAATATAGGCTATCACGCCTCGCCCGGGACGCACATGGCAATTTTTTCCTTGCCCGAGATGCACGTGATCCAAGTATGAAACCCTGGGATTGTGGGATCATCCGTGTTAATTGCATTGGTGGCAACCTCCCAACCCAGGGACATATGCGGATCTATTAAGGTTTAAAATGATTAACGCGTTTTCAAGATGGATTGGTCCTAACGTACCAACTTAAGTCTCCGAGGACATGCCCTAGTTCAGTCAGTACGACTAAGATGAAATCCCTAGTTCGCCAGTACGGCACCGGGCATGACTGATGCATAGCATCTTGTATATAAATAAATTAAATAAATTCCCTCATTTAAATGCCTTTTAAATTTGAAAATATCAAATTTGGTGCTTAATTGTTTTTATTTTTGAATTTTAGGTTTTTGGTGGATCCGTGATAAATTTAGAAGAATTCTGGAAAAAACGAGAGCGAAAACGGAGTCCTGATGAGAAAGTTATGAAGGGTTAAAGAAAAAAAAAATAATAATAATACAAACAGCAGCCCAGCAGCTCTGGCCCAGTTCTGTATCCAGTTCAACAGCCCAACAACGGACCAGTGGCCCAGTCCTCCAGGCCCAGCCTTCCAGCAGCCCAGCTGCACCCTGCAGCTTCAAATTAAAAAGAAAAAGGGGAGGTTACAGGTTTCGAACCTGTGACCTCAGGATCAGCAGCGAGAGGTTTAACCACCAGGCCAGCTGCCCCTTATCTTTTTATTCTGGTTTAACTGTTATTTATCTTATTCTCTGCCAGGCCCACTAAATTCGACCCAGCGACCTGAGATTGCAACAGCCCTATTTTCTGCGTATAAAAGCTTTTCAGTCGCCGTTTTTTTGAGGGGAAGCCTCCATAAACCCCCAATAAACCCTAAAAACACATAAAAACAGATCTGGAACTTTAAAGAAGGATTTGGGAGCCAAGATTCAAGCTTTTGGATGCTAAAAGTGGTGATCTACACGTCTTTAGTCTTCATTTTCGCTTAGAGGCTTGTTCTTCATCTCTTTTTTCTGGATTTCTATGTTTATGAGAGCATTAAAGATTGGATTTTTATGTGTTTTTATCATGTTTAGTGGCTAGTTACCATTGTATCATCTAGATTTGATGATTTTAGACCCATTTGACTTTCTAGTTTGACTTTTTGACATGATCTTGTGAAATTGCTCTTTGATTCTGATTTGGATGCCTTGGATGATGTTGTATGCATGTTTAGCTTTTGTTTATATCATGTTATGTGGGTTAATTGATGTGGATTGTAGAACTATGACCATTTATTGATTAGCTTATTATTAATTGGTTGACTTTTTGGAGTTTAATGATTAATGCATGATCCGGAGACCTCCTACATGATAATATGATATGGATTTGGGGCTGATTTTGTGTGCATCTATATGGGATAGAGTTGACCGATTCGTTTCATATACTAGGGAATAGCTACGCATTGTTTAGTGAGTAAGGATGCTTATGACCATAAGATTCGAGCTCGCTTATTCGTGTTTAGAGTTTTCTAGGTCCTAGGCTATTTATTTCAGAATCATTGCATGTGTTAGGTACCATTTAGAGAGACCTTTCTTGTGGTTTCCTTTTACGTGTGCGTTTAGTCCGCTTTGACCGAAGCGATTAGACCATTGAGCAATTTTACATAGTTTTCTATCCGAGCTTCAATTAAGATTACCTTTATGATCAGGATGTGTCTATAGTCCTATTTCATTATGGTTTTCATCATTAGTGGATCGTGATCGTGTTGATTAGTCAAACTAGGGGTCTTATTGGGTTTAGAGGATTCTTATCTAGGTGGTACTTTTCCCCGATTGATTTTTCTATATTTGGCTTTCGTTATCTGTTTGTTTTCTGTCTGCTTAGTTTATTACTTTAATTTTCATTATTAATTCTCAAAATCATTTTCATCGGTTAAATATTAGCGACGATTCGGTATCGGGAGACTGTTGAGCGTCCACGGATTGATATCCGGTTCTTACCAATACTATATTGCATACGACGGGTGCACTGCCCTGGTGTGTAGTTTGGTCACTTGGTATTAACCATTTTAAAACTTGACCATATTTTCATAGTACACAAATCCGCACATCAAGTTTTTGGCGCCGTTGCCGGGGACGCGTCAGATTCCGAGAAATATCCGAGCTAGTAGTTTAACCACTTTTTTTTTGCTTTATCTATTTTCTTGTTCTTTGCCTAGGTTAGTTGTTAGTCTATTTTTCTGTTTATCTCTTTCTGAGTTTCCTTTTCGTGTTAGTTAGACTTTTAGGTTAGTTTTTTTTTTTCGTTTTCTGTTTCTATTTCGTTGTTTTTATCTGTTTATGCGCATACGTCGCCGCTGTTTTGGCTAAAAATTACTTAAGTTAAATTAGCAAAGTTTGAACCAAATTTGAATGTGAGGTTAGGTGTCTAATATTCAGATATGAAAATAGCTTGAAATAATCCTGGGACAATTACAGAATTCCAGGGACAAATCACTAGAATCCTGGGTAAAAACTTAGATTTGTTTATGAAATCAGTTGAGAAACTTAGTAACACAAACGAATACTCAAAAGTAGGCAAGAACACCGAGATTTGACTAGGGAAAAGCCCTTAGCCCTTAGATGTCTCTAAGGCGCCGCCGGCATAAAAACCCCGGGTAGCGATAACACACGCTACCAATTTATTGATCACCGAAAAGTATTGATTACAATGTGTCAGGACCGATTTCACATCGAGAATCCCGATCTTGAGCAAGAACGAAGGTGAGATTGGAAGAGGAGACGGGATGGAGAGAAGAATCAGAGATAAAACATGACAAGAAAATAATAAATCAAACGATTCATTGATTATTGCTGAATGATTACAACGAACCGAATGATTACAAACTCGTCATAGGAAATCCATGGTGACTCTCTCTCTCTCTAGAATGATAGCTCACATCTCTCTAGAACATCCTTATTCAACTTATTCATCACTTTCTAATGGAGCTAACCCTTCCTATATATAGAGAGCCCATGTGCTCACTAGCCCACTAACTAGTTAACACACATAAAATGAGCTAAATACAAATAAACAAATGACATAATTATTATTAATTAAATCAAAGATGATTTAATTAATATGAAGCTTGACTCGCTCGAACCGATCTTCCGTTGACTTTTACGTTGACCGTTGACCCGAACGGTTGACTTTTCCAGAAAACGTCTTCGGTCCAAACTTGCAAGCCTCGAGCATCACAACCCGCGTCTCTGAATCAAATCACAATGGATTCTTCAACCGAATTATTCGAGAATAGATTTGATGGCGTCAGTCATACTTATTAAAAGTTCCAACAATTCCCCCTTGACTGACGCTTTCAAATCTGTCATACTGGTGAAGAACCGCTCTGTCGTGCATCTTCGAAGAATAACTGATAAACCGGAATCTTTCTGTTGTAAAGGTTCCCCCTTTGAATAAGCTTCTTCTGTTCTTGTTGCTCCAGTTGAGATCCAAGTGCTGCAGTTCACTCGGTTCACACGGTCGGGTACAATACTAAGAATGCTGAACGTTGGAGAGAAAATCGCAACAAATCGAATCAGATAAACCAATCAAACACTGAAAATGCTCCAACTTCTGATAATCGACCCGATAATCCAAATCCACAGAAGTTCCCCCTTTTCTCTAGATCCCTCTGAAAACATCCGATGCGGAAGCGGAAAATCAGATGCAGAGAGTGGAACCGTTCCGCTCAGTTCCGAAGAGAAAACGGTACAAAAATCCTAAAATCGGACAATCTTGTGAAAAACCGGAAGCCGGGTGCAGACAGTTGTGAATGATCCATGAATACTGAACTTGTTCCACATGACTGGGTTTGATGCAAAAATAATGTCAAATCGGTGAAAAACTGAGATCCCGAGCGTAAACGAGAAATTTATTCATAACCGGAGTCTTCATAATTTTTGGTGAAGAAAATCGAGCTCGGAAAAATATTCCGTGAAGAATTCTGAGTCAAACGGTGCAATTTGGAATGAATCTGAGAAGACCGTAAAATTTTTTTTATTCAAGTAACAGCCTTCCGTTAGAGATTTAACGGACAATTCCAATATTTAACTGAGATTCCAGTTAATTCGGTTAGATGACATCAGCGCTGCATCAGCTAAACAACTTGAAGTGAGACATAACGAAAAAGTTGCAGACTTAACCGAGAAGCGAAACCAATCCGTCAGTGGTCGTTAGCTAACGTGGCCTTGACGTCAACAAAAACTAGAAACCCGGTCAATAAACGAAATACTTTCATGACCAATAAAAATATTTTCACAATTCCGTTGCGGAGTTATCTCGTTATTCTTGTAAAAAAAATTGATGAGAAAAACCCCGCATTAACGAAAATGCTAAAAATTTAATTGGTTTAATTAAATCTCCACTAGAAAAATCTTGATCCTTGTGAATATATTTGGGCCAATCAGAATTGAGCTGCCAAATAAAATCCACGGTAGCAAATAGAGATATGTAGTGGTTGGGAAAAATCAATCTGATGGTCGGAATTCATGATCCGAGTGTGTGGTTGCCGGACCAATCAGATACAAGAAAAAATGGTATCCGACGGATCAGATCATGCAAATATCAATGGTTGTGATGCTGATCCTTGTTAAAGTTTTAGCAGCCAATCAGAGATAGGCAGCGCATGTGCCTTCCAACGGCTCTTTGAAGAGGGCTGGGTCCCATGCAGAATTTTCAGCCAATGACATTTAGACAGCGCCAATTCTCCCAACGGATTCCTAGTTGCTGGGCCCATGCGCTTTCATATCCACCAATAGAAACTCGACAGCAGCAAGGGTTGACCGACAAGGAGAGAGAGGATCATTCTCTCTGGACCAATCAACAATTGCCACGTCAGCCGTCTTCATCCATAACCTGCGAAACCCTAGCAATGTCGGAACAGTCACCGGAAAAACGAATACGTCGCCGGAAAAGCGTATTTCAGTCATAACTCCCAAAATACTTAACGAAAATTCGCGAATCTTATACCGTTGGACTCGTAGCTCGAACCTCTACAATCCTGTACGATCAGAATCGTCTGAAAATTATTCAAACAAAGACCCAGTTGATGAACTCAAACGAGATCGCCAACATTCGAAGTCGCCATGATTTATTCGAGGTCGCCAAGGGCAAAACGAGGTCGCCAAAGACAGAAACGAGGTCGCCAACCCTTATTCAAGATCGCCAAACCCAGATCGCCATGAACAAAATGAAATCGCCAAGATATGACTCGAGATCGCTAAGGACAACTTCAAACACTTTCCAGATCGCCATGAACATCTTCAAGGGTACACGAGGTCGCCAAGAACATCTTCAAGCTCAGTGAAATCGCCAAGGCAATCTTCAACCAAAATGAAGAACACCAAGAACACCGTGAAACACACACTAGTGTGTGTTTTTCCAGATCTGTCAAATCTGTTGTGAATCAGGCGAAACCGATGCTTCCATTGGATCCGGAACGCGTTTTCCATCAAGATTCATACTTTATTTCATCCAAAAACACTGATTATTTCACCAAAAACTCAGAATCAAAGCTCAAAAAATCTTCAAAACTCCAAAAACGGGAAAACTCTAACAGCTTTATTTTTTCAGCTCAGATCTCGTATTTCTTCACAGATTATGACATATGGAGCATGAAATCACTTCCAAATGAACCCAATAACAAGAATCTATCATCAGATTCATCCAGAAATCATCAATCAGCTCCAAAAATAAGAAAAAGTAGAAAAAATCTCCAAAGTGGGTTTTTCCAATCAGCACCTCATTGAAGCTCAAAATCACAGATTCGAGTGACCAGATTCACGGTGAGATGAATCTGATCGGTACCCGCTCTGATACCATTTGTCAGGACCGATTTCACATCGAGAATCCCGATCTTGAGCAAGAACGAAGGTGAGATTGGAAGAGGAGACGGGATGGAGAGAAGAATCAGAGATAAAACATGACAAGAAAATAATAAATCAAACGATTCATTGATTATTGCTGAATGATTACAACGAACCGAATGATTACAAACTCGTCATAGGAAATCCATGGTGACTCTCTCTCTCTCTAGAATGATAGCTCACATCTCTCTAGAACATCCTTATTCAACTTATTCATCACTTTCTAATGGAGCTAACCCTTCCTATATATAGAGAGCCCATGTGCTCACTAGCCCACTAACTAGTTAACACACATAAAATGAGCTAAATACAAATAAACAAATGACATAATTATTATTAATTAAATCAAAGATGATTAAATTAATATGAAGCTTGACTCGCTCGAACCGATCTTCCGTTGACTTTTACGTTGACCGTTGACCCGAACGGTTGACTTTTCCAGAAAACGTCTTCGGTCCAAACTTGCAAGCCTCGAGCATCACAACCCGCGTCTCTGAATCAAATCACAATGGATTCTTCAACCGAATTATTCGAGAATAGATTTGATGGCGTCAGTCATACTTATTAAAAGTTCCAACAACAATGAGTTTGCAGAGAATTTAGTACGAGAATACAGTGAGTAAAGCTCGAATGAGACGAAAAAAGAAAGACTAAGTGTCCTATTTATATGCTAGGTCTTCAACCGTTTCTCCGATATTCCAGGGATCCTCTCTTCAACGTCTCTTTCCGTTATTTGACCGAGTTTCCAGCTAACAACCTTTGACCACGTGCTAAATAAGTCTTCTCCTTGCTTCAAGTGACCGTTAGAAGACTTTGTCAACCTATCCTTGATCAAATAAAGACAACGAAGCAATTAGTAACAATGCCCTAGCATGCAGGGTCATTTCCACATGCTGGGTCATTATAGTAACAAGGGTAACCCTGGATTAGATGATATAATATGCAAAATAAAGTAAAGGCGAACTTCCCTATCTGGTGTTAACATCCTGGGTCATCGAACATTGCCTGCATACAGGGTCATGTAATCCTGGGTCATACCTGTCCCTTATCTGCGCGTGTACCCTGGATTTGCAGCCGAGTATTTTTAGGGTGTAACAATTGCCCCCAAAATTCGCAGCTAGTGGATAAGAATTCACAGCTGTGAATTTTTTCAAATCTTCGATGACTCAGCGACCCTAAGTTCATCCCATCCATTAAAATAGGAGTAGAGTCTCCACGATCGTCGTCCATGTCCCCTCAACTCTGTAACTTCTCCCCCATTAAATACCCCCATCTCTCTTCACATTTCACTCACCGAGTAAACTTTTCGAGAGCATAACGGCAATTTCCTCACTTCCGGCCTTCGCTAATTTCCGATCAGGTAACCCTTCTCTCAATTTCTACTTCTGTCTTTCCGTCGCGATGACTCGCAAGAAAATTCGAGCGGAAACTGTTGCTAAAAAGACCGGGATCGAAGATTTTTTCGATCAGAAGTACTTGCAGTCACCGGAAACGGAGACCTGCAACTTCTCCGACGCCGACATTGCTTGCTTGTTGGCGTCCGGTCTTCTTCCGGAAGGTGCTGAGATTAGGCCCTATGACGTAAGACTCAGGTCGGATTTCTGTTCCGCAACCTGGGTCTGTTTTCCTTTCACCCCTTTTTCTATCGGTCTCTCCTACCCCTTCTCTGGACTGGTTGCCGATTTCTTCAAGACCACCGGCCTCTCATACGCTCAGACTCTCCCCTTTGCATGGAGGGTGATGGGTACCATCGATCGCCTGAACAGAGAGTTTGATTCCCTGGTTGGGTTGCCTGAACTGTCCTTGGGCTACGAGTTGAAGTCCCATGGCAACAATCGTTACTTGTTCAAAGCTTTGAACAAGGGTACGCAGATGGTCCCCAGGGCTTCTTACCATGAAGAGTGGAAGGGCAAATTTTTCTTTGTAAGGCGGTCAACCATCCCAGGCGGAATGGATCTTCCTCTTAGGTGGAAAGTAGAGGGTAGGCCTTTACCTGCACTAAGAATTAGGTTTACAGGTTTTGATATATGTTTTAATTGAATACTGACCTTGGATTCCTTTGTTTTGCAGTGCCTAGCCTGAGCTCCATCGGACCAGTAACTTCAAGCACATTCGAGAGGTTTGAGGCGTTCCTGACCATTGCTGAGGAGGATCGTGAATTCAAGGCCGACCCTGATCAAGCCACTTCTTCCTACTCCCATAGTATGTCTAGCTGTAAGTATCCTGGTTCCTTGCTCTTATTACCCTGGATTTTCCCTGAGTTCTGCTAATTCTGTGCTTTCTTTGCCTTTCAGCCGCTGCTGCTCCTGTGAACATCGAGGACGTCGATCTGGATGCCTACCTGCTGGGAGACGATGATCTCCAGGTCTTAGCCCCGGTGAAATCTGAGCCTCCTTCAGCTCCCAGGGCTCCAGTTTCCAGGGCCTCGGGCACCAAACGCAAGACCAGGGCTACCAGCTCTGGCCAATCAATTCAGTCCCTGGAAAACATGGACGCTGCTGGGCTCTGCTCCTATGCTGAGACTTCTTCGCGCCAAGTAAGTAAATCCTGGGTACTCCTGAATTTTTCTGCATAGTTAGTCCATTCAGGGTTCAATATATTTATTAACTTACTTTTTTGTGCAGATTGCTGGGCGCTTCTTCGAGTTGGTCCAGGCTGCTGAGAGGCAAGCCCAGGAGGCCGAGTCCTTGGTTAAGAAGGAAATTACCACCTTGAAGAAGGAGCTGGGCATGGCGAAGACCGTTGCCGACAAGAACCTGGGGCTGGTGCAGGAGCTGGAGAGGAAGGCTGTCCTGGTGCGGGCTGATCATGATGCTGCCTTGGAGGCGAAAGACAAGGAGGGCAAGAGGATTGCTCTTGTATCCCTTCTTCAGTGCAGGCTTAAGATGGCCAAGGAGGCTAAGGACCTGGGGTTCGTGAACCCCAAATGGGATGTGACTGATTGGGTCAACAAACTGCGCAACCTGGGCGCTGCCATCCCTACTGGGTGTGACCCTGGCCCCGGATCCAGCAAAAGCACCCCTTCCAAGGGCTCTGATGGTCATGCCATGGACATCGACCAGCCCAAGGGAGGAGAGAAGCCGGCACAGGACCCCAAGGCAGCGGAGAAGGCAGCGGAGGAGGCGACGGAGGATGTGACCCAGGGTGACGCTTGAAGGTCCCTGGGTCGTTGGTTTGTTTGTTTGTTTGTTTGAAAACAATTTTAATTTTCTGCATGTGATTGTATGCCGGTCGATGTTTCCCGGTTTTCTTTTGTTAAAACAATGATCTACCCCTGGATGTGATATCTAGGGTCTTTTGACATGTCCCAGCCTGGGACGTCCGGAGCTTTTCCGGGCCCAGGTTGGGGCTTATGAATATAACTGCTTTAACTATATACCTGTGTTTGACATGTTTGAATGATATGTGCAATGTATGAAATGATTCTAGGGTTTACCTTGGTAATCCTGGGTTGCCCCCAAGATTTTAGGATTCTTCGTAGCTTTAGCGCACTTGTGAATGTTTCCTGTAATAGGAGCATATCGATTAGAATTAACTAGACAAGGAGTTAATCATCTTAGGCTTTGACCGTCATGACCCTGGACTAAGTTAATAATCCTGGGTCACTAGGTAATCTTCGAATTGTTTCTGGGGTCAGGCCCGATAGTAATTTTAATGTTATTTCTGGGGTCATGCCCTTTTAATACTGGGGTCAAGCCCGGTGCCGTACCGGCGGAATCTAGGGACCACCTCATGCCGTACCGGCGAACTAGGGTATTGCCTCGGGTGTCTTAAGTTGGTACGTTAGCACCAATCCGTCTTGAAAACGCGTTAATCGTTTTAAACCTTGAGAAATCCGCATATGTCCCTGGATTGCAAGGTTGCCACCAATGCTATTAACACGGATGATCTCACAATCCCAGGGTTTCATATTTGGATCAACGTGCGTCTCGGGCGAGGCAAATATTGCCAACGTGCGTCTCGGGCGAGGCGTGATAGCCTATATTCGTATGAAGGACGTATAATCCTTAAACCTTAGGAATGGGTTTAAAATTCACCCATACGGAAGAGAGATGGCCAGTCTCAATACTTAGGAGAAACACATTCGTTGCATTTGACTTGGAATACCTTGAGTATACTTTGTTCTACATGCCTTGAATCTCCTGCCATTCTCCGTCTTGAGTACCCTGAATCCTGGGACACCCTGGATTTTAGGGGTTTCGTCTTGCAAAACATAGATCTTAGTAACTTCAAAGTATTAAATAACAAATTTAAAGACGAAATATAACATGTAACTAATATCAGTAAATAAATAACGAAAACAAAACATATGATGGAATTAGTAAATTAAGTGAGAAGAACTGACCTGAGTTTCCATCGTGAAATCTCAAAATAAAACACATACCTGAGTAACTGAATCCTGGGACAGAAGGTCTTACATGAAATATGCTTTGAGGTGTATCGCATTCCAAGGTCTTGGCAACAAGTCTCCTTCCATATTAGCTAGCCAATATGCCCCCTTGCCAGCCTCAGAATCAATCAAATAAGGACCTTCCCACTTAGGAGCTAACTTTCCGTCCCCTGGATTTGTCGTATTCTGAAACGCCTTTCTTAGGACCAGGTCTCCTACCTTGAATCTTCTGATCCTTACATGCTTGTTATAGGTCTTCGAAATTCTTTGCTGATAAGCCGCCATTCTCCAAGCCGCTTGGTCTCTCATCTCATCCAGGGTATCCAAGTCTTCAACCAGGGACTGATTATTCAAATCCTGGGTCTGACCACTGACCCTGAATGTCGGGATCACCATTTCCGTTGGGATGACTGCTTCTGTGCCAAATACCAGGGAATACGGGGTCTGACCCGTGGCGTTCTTGGAGGTAGTCCTATCTGCCCACAATGCTAAGGGTAACTCCTCTGCCCATTTTCCCTTTTTCTCCTTCAGTCTCTTCTTCAGGTTGTTTATGATGATCTTGTTGCTTGACTCGGCTTGACCATTGGCTTGAGGGTGTACTAGAGTTGACGTTATCATCTTGATGCCCCAGGATTCACAGAATCCTGTGGTCCTACTTCCAATAAATTGAGAGCCATTATCACAGACGATCTCAGATGGTACTCCAAACCTTGTCAATATGTTCCTTTTAATGAAGGATATGACCTCTTTTTCCCTGACTTGAACGTACGCTTCGGCTTCAATCCATTTTGAGAAGTAATCCGTCATTGCTAACATGAATACCTTTCCTCCAGGGGCTTTGGGTAGCTTACCAACAATGTCCATCCCCCACTTCATGAAGGGCCAGGATGCTGGAATTGGGTATAGAGGCTCTGCAGGCTGGTGAGGCACATTGGCGTATCTTTGACATGCGTCACATTTCTGAGAGAAATCCTGGGCATCTTTTCTCATTGTTGGCCAATAGTACCCTGTTCTTAGGATTTTGGACATCAGGGACCTGCCCCCTGCATGATTTCCACAGTCACCTTCATGGATGTCTTTAAGCACTTCCTGGGCCTCGTCCTTCTCCAAGCATCTTAAATACGTACCTGCAAAAGATTTTTTATATAGTATATCTTTGATAATTACATACCTGGCTATTCTTATCCTGAATGCACGGGCGTCTTTCTCGGTTTCTGGTATGGTACCATCCTGCAAATATTGAATAATCGGCCTAGTCCAGGACTCCTTAGTAGAATCCTGGGTACTGGACACCAGGGTCTCACCTGCTATGTCAGAATCCTGGGAATCCATACCTTGGTCTATGGCCGGTGTTAGTATGTGAATAATAGGAATATGAGTATCTTCAAGTGCTTTGAATGCTGAACCTAAGTTTGCTAGTGCATCTGCTTCAGCATTCTCTTCCCTTGGAACTTGTTGAATATTAAAATTTTGAAAATCCTGGGACATTCGTTTTACCACTTCCAAATACTTGACTAATTTCTCTCCCTTAGCTGCATAAGAGCCATTAAAATGGTTAGCTAAAAGAAGAGAGTCTACATATACCTGAATGTGTTGAATTCCCAGGTGTAATGCTAGGTGTAACCCAGCAATTAGGGCTTCATATTCAGCTTCATTGTTAGTTGCTTGAAATCCGCATCTAACAGCCTGGGGTATCATGTCCCCCTGTGGCGATTTCAGTACTATTCCAAGGCCTGTCCCCCTGATATTTGATGCTCCATCAGTGAACAAGGTCCAGCACCCTGAAATTTCCTCTTGTTGAAGCTGCTGCAATTCATGGTCTGCTTCTTGCTGTATGTCGGTACTGAAATCAGCCACAAAATCAGCTAGAGCCTGAGATTTTATAGCTGTTCTGGCCTCGTAGATCAGATCATATGCGCTGAGCTTCACCGACCACTTAGCCATTCGACCTGACATTTCTGGTTTTCGCAAAACAGACTTTATAGGATAGTTAGTTCTAACATGAATTGTATGAGTTTCGAAATAATGTCTAAGTTTAGTGGATGCCATACATAGGGCTAATATAAGTTTTTCAAGGTGCGAGTACCTGGATTCAGCATCAAGCAAACTTTTACTTACATAATATATAGGGTGTTGCTGACCTTCTGCATCCTTGGTCAGGACTGCACTTACCGTGTACCTAGACACCGCCAAATACAGGGACAGGGGTTCCCCTGGATTAGGCTTCATTAACAAGGGTGCCGTGGATAAGTACACCTTCAAATCCTGGAAAGCTTTCTCATGTTGCTCCTTCCATTCGAATTTCTTGTTTTTCCTCAGGATATCATAAAATTCCCTGCATCTTTCCGAGGATTTCGATATAAATCTGTTAAGGGCAGCGATTCTACCTGTAAGTCTTTGAACTTCCTTGGTGCTGGTTGGCGATTTCAGGTTGGTAATTGCCCTGATCTGTTCTGGACTTGCCTCTATTCCTCTTTTGGTCACCATGTATCCCAGGAATTTACCTGCTCCGACTCCAAAGTGGCATTTTTCTGGATTCAGCTTCATGTTGTATTTGTCCAAGATATCAAAGGAATCCTTGACATCCTGGACATGGTCACTGGTGACCCTGGATTTGACCACCATATCGTCGATATATACCTCCATCGTGTCCCCCAGCTTTTCTTTAAACATCATGTTGACCAATCTCTGGTATGTTGCCCCTGCATTTTTCAGTCCAAAGGGCATAACTACGTAACAATATATACCTGTTGGTGTTATGAATGCTGTGTCTTCTTGATCCTGGGGTTCCATCTGAATTTGCTGAAATCCTGAAGTTGCATCCATGAAAGTCAACATTTCATGGCCTGCCGTTGCATCGACCATGGAATCTATGTGAGGTAAGGGGAATGGATCTTTCGGGCATGCACGATTCAGGTCCGTATAATCCACGCATACCCTCCATTTACCATTCTTTTTTCCCACTACTACCACGTTGGCTAACCATCTGGGAAACTTGACCTCTCTGATCATTCCTGCTTTCAGTAATCTGTCCACTTCCTCTTGGATTATGATGTTCTTCTCTGGCGCGAACTTCCTTCTCTTTTGATGTATTGGCCTGAAAGAATTATCAATTCCAAGTTTATGTGTAATAATAGATTTGGAAATACCTGTCATATCGCCATGAGACCAGGCGAAGGTTGACATTCTGGTCCTGAGTAGATTCACTAGTTGCTCTTCTATCGGCCCTGGAATATTCGTCCCAATATAGACCTTTTTCCCTGGATTTGAGGGATCTAGTTCAATAGCTTTAACGTCCTGTTCCCTTGCTTCCAAGGTTTCCCGGGCCTTCTTCTTTAATTGCTATGCTTGCCTTGGTTTAGATGATATCTTCATCGCCGTGGTGTAACATTCTTTAGCTTCTTGCTGATCGCTGTTGATTGTGATCACACCCCAAGGTGTCGGTATCTTCACACATTGATGATATGTTGAGGGTACAGCCCTGTTGTCGTGAATCCAGGGTCTACCCAGGATTACATTGTATCCTGATGGTGCGTCCATCACACAGAAGCGTTGGACTGAATTGAGTCCCTCTACATAGACTGGAAGCTTTACCTCTCCCAGAGTGTTCTTCGTTTCACCACTGAAACCCACAAGTACCGTGGATTTCGAGATGATCTCCGTGTGCGGGATTCCCATCTTGTTCAAGGCTTCTAATTGGATTATGTTTACTGAGCTTCCTCCATCAATCAGAATCCTTTTCACGACGATGTTGGCAATATGAAGAGTTATGACTAGCCCATCATGATGAGGGTCTATGATGTTGTGCCTGTCATCTTCTCCAAATGTGATTTCTCTGAGATCTGGCTGAATAGAGCTTTTCCTGGGTCTTTGGTCCCTGTCTGATTTCGATTCCTTGGCGTGTCTCTTTGCTGCAGAATAAGAAGTACCACAAATATCAGAACCACCAGAAATGAAATGAACTACCTTAGCATCCGGGGGTGGTGATGATGCTCTTTCGGGATGGTCATCGGAACGTCTATAATCCTGGGACCTTGCATCATTGTCCCTGGATTTTGGATTCTGTTCCCTGGATTTGTCCTTCTTCTTTCCCAATAGTTCCTTTAGGTAGCCTTTGCTGAGTAGATAACTGATCTCTCTTCGCAGGGCCATGCAATCTTCAGTTTGATGACCAAAGTCTTCGTGGTAGGCACACCATTTGGACTTGTCCTTCCACGTAGAGGGTTTATCGCTCTTTCTGGGCCATCTTGCTTTGTCGCCGAGATCCTGCATAGCATACATCACACCAGAAACATCAGTAGTAAAGCAATAGTCATTAAAAGAAGGATATTCTTCATCGTCCTCATCTTGTTCCACATTGTTCACTCGGCGCTCATCAGGCCTTGAGTAAGGCTTTGATCTTTGTGACCTGGGATGTGTGGATTCTGACTTTCTGCTGGAACTGTTGAATCCTGGGGAGGACTCATTCTTTCCCAGGATTTTCCTATCCTCCTCTAGTCTAATGAAGCGGAGAGCCCTGTGACGAACTTCATCCATGTTATGACATGGGTTCATGACTAGATCCTCGTAAAACAATGAGTCCTTGTTTAGCCCCATCTTAAAGGCTTGAACTGCAGTTGCCATATCCATGTTCGGGATTTCCAGAGCTTCTCTGCTAAATCTGCTGACGTAGTTCCTTAAGGTTTCACCTGCATTCTGGGTTACCCTATACAGATCACTTGTTAGTTTTTCAAAACTACGACTGCAAGAAAATTGACTGTTAAATAAATTAACTAATTGTGAAAATGAAGCAATAGAATAGGGAGGAATGTTTAGGAGCCATTTGAGAGCTGCCCCCGTTAAGGTGGACCCAAACCCCTTACATAGGCAGGCCTCCTTAATTTCAGGTGGCATGTGAATAATCTCCATTCTTTCGCGGTATTGCGCCACATGCTCTTCTGGGTCTGTGGTGCCGTCGTAAAGCTTCATACTGGGTGTTTGGAACCTCTTAGGAATTTCTACGTCACAGATTGGTGGAGCAAATCTGGACATCCTATGGCTTGAGGGCCCAACTTCAGGGATTGGCTGCACAACTCCTGGGACACTCGAGATCATTTGCTTGAGCTTTTGGATTTCTCGTTCCACAGATGGACTTATCCCTGAATCCTGCACAGAATTGTTAGTATTGGAATAATGGGTGAAAGGTTGAGGAATGTTACCAACATCCAGGGGCATGTTTGTCCCAGGATTAGTGATCGGCTCTCTGACGGGAGTCATCCTGGACAAATCTGCGTGAGCCATTTGAGCAGGGAAGGAAGTTGATCTCCAGTTCAGTGGTGCGACGGCTTCGTGTACTCTGGAATTAGTTCCAGGGGTATCGAAATTCAGAATTCTGGGATCGAGCGGCGACGGCTGAGTCGTCGTGGCTCTGGGTAACTCTGATCTCAAGCTGGTCAATTGAGCCATGAATTCCTTGTTTACCTTCTGTTGGAGTTCCATGTGGCGCTCCAACCTACCGAACGTGGCTAGGATATCAGTGTCAGATATTAAGACGGGATCTTCTTGGATGTTTTCAGTTTCGATCACTTCATGGTTGACCACAGGTCCGTCGCTGCGCGTAGCTGAGGTTGAGGCATTAAACCCTGGAGCCGATGAAGTGACCCCACTTGTCGCAATACTGGTCCTTGGACCCGGTTGGTTAACTCCAGTTGTTGAAGCAGTCACAGCAGAAATAGAGACATTCGAGGTGTTCATTTGTGTTGACATCTTTTGATAGATTTTGGCAAAAATCAAGTTTAGGACAAATCTGAAAAGAGTTTGACAAAAAATTGACACCAATTGCCCCACGGTGGGCGCCAAATTGTTTTGGCTAAAAATTACTTAAGTTAAATTAGCAAAGTTTGAACCAAATTTGAATGTGAGGTTAGGTGTCTAATATTCAGATATGAAAATAGCTTGAAATAATCCTAGGACAATTACAGAATTCCAGGGACAAATCACTAGAATCCTGGGTAAAAACTTAGATTTGTTTATGAAATCAGTTGAGAAACTTAGTAACACAAACGAATACTCAAAAGTAGGCAAGAACACCGAGATTTGACTAGGGAAAAGCCCTTAGCCCTTAGATGTCTCTTAGGCGCCGCCGGCATAAAAACTCCGGGTAGCGATAACACACGCTACCAATTTATTGATCACCGAAAAGTATTGATTACAATGAGTTTGCAGAGAATTTAGTACGAGAATACAGTGAGTAAAGCTCGAATGAGACGAAAAAAGAAAGACTAAGTGTCCTATTTATATGCTAGGTCTTCAACCGTTTCTCCGATATTCCAGGGATCCTCTCTTCAAAGTCTCTTTCCGTTATTTGACCGAGTTTCCAGCTAACAACCTTTGACCACGTGCTAAATAAGTCTTCTCCTTGCTTCAAGTGACCGTTAGAAGACTTTGTCAACCTATCCTTGATCAAATAAAGACAACGAAGCAATTAGTAACAATGCCCTAGCATGCAGGGTCATTTCCACATGCTGGATCATTATAGTAACAAGGGTAACCCTGGATTAGATGATATAATATGCAAAATAAAGTAAAGGCGAACTTCCCTATCTGGTGTTAACATCCTGGGTCATCGAACATTGCCTGCATCCAGGGTCATGTAATCCTGGGTCATACCTGTCCCTTATCTGCGCGTGTACCCTGGATTTGCAGCCGAGTATTTTTAGGGTGTAACAGCCGCCAGAGCCGATTTTCACCAGTTTCTGAACCCGAGAGAGTTTTTCATCACCTTCGTCGTGTGCAACGAGCATTACCAATGGCGAATCCACCAGAGAGACGTACACTTGCCGATTACGCGCGTCCCAACATTGATGAGATGTTACCCAGTGTCACCCGACCACCTGTTGAAGCTCAAAGCTTCCAAATCCAGCCTCAGACCATTACCATGATTCTTAACTATGTTCAATTCGATGGGTTCCCCAATGACGACCCGATGACTCATATCGCGAACTTTCTCGAAGTTTGTGATACTTTCAAACTCAATGGGGTCCCACCTGATGCCATTAAATTGCGACTTTTCCCATTTTCCCTTCGCGGCGCAGCAAAGGCGTGGCTTCACTCCCTCCCACCCGGATCCATCACGACATGGGTTGTTTTGACGCATAAATTCATTTCAAAGTATTTCCCTCCATCGAAAGTTGCTATGTTTCGAAACAAAATCTATTCTTTCTTTCAGGAGGATACTGAGAGCTTATACGAGGCGTGGGAGAGATTCAAAGAGTTGTTGAGAAAATGCCCGTCTCATGGGATTGAGATGCACCAACAGATACATATTTTCTATAGTGGAATGCATCCTCTCACGCGACAAACAGTCGACAGTTCTGCTGGTGGCACATTAAGCAGTAAAACGCCTGAGGAGGCGCAAGACTTACTTGAGGAGCTTGCTTTAAACGATTATCAGTGGCTGAGCACGCGGAGTAAGCCGAACCAACAAAGAGGAGTCCTCCAGGTTGACCCTATTATAGCTCTATCCATGCAGGTCGAGGCGTTATCGAAGAAAATTGCAAAAATGCAGGTGGTGGAGCAGCAGGTGAAGTACTGCGAGCTGTGCTCAGGGCCCCACGACATTACACGTTGTCCTATCGGGGGTAGCACCGATTTCCACGAGCAGTCTGATTTCATGTTCGACCAGGCCCACCCACCAACCAGCAATGCGTATAATTACAATACGGGGTGGAGGCCTAACAGTTCTAATCCCACAGGATTTCAGCAGATGCCGCCACCGAGGCAACAGGGTTACTATAACCCCGATGTTAGTAGACAGATCCCGATCGAGGATACGGGCATGAAGAATTTGACTGACATGATGGCGCAGCTGATACAACAAAATCAAAGATCAACTCTTGACGTGCAGAAAGTGGCTCAACAGAATGATATGCGCTTTGTGAAAAATGAGCAGGATATTTCTGTAGTAGCTAAAGAGATAGGAAACCTGAGAGCTCATATGCAAAATATGGAGAGGAACATGGGTCAACTTTCCAAATCGATTTCTGAGAGAAAACCAGGAGGATTGCCAGAAAACACAGAGACATATCCTAAGCAATACGTGAATGCAATCTTTTACCTGAATGGCAGTACCACTTCCGATCCAGAATCGACGTTCAGTGCTGAGCCAGTTGATGAGGAGAGTGATGAGGAGATAGATGAGGAGATTGAGATAGAGGTTCCTGGGCAGGTGCAACCGAGGCTAAGCCCAGCAAGTACAGCACGAATCGAGGAACCAGTAGTGGAAAAATATGTTCCCCGACCCTACATCCCTCATATTCCATATCCAGAGAGACTTAGGGATCAGCTTAGGGAAGAGCAGCAGGGGAAACATCACCAGGCCGTCGTTCATCATATTGGAATTAAAGATCACCCACCCGACCCACCTTCAGTTATTACAAAGTCGACTATATCATTGCAGGCCCCGCCAAAGAAGAAGTGTGGGGATGAAGCGAGCGTTAGATTGAAGAAAAAGCCGCCTGATAAGACATTGAAGGCTTCAGGGAGTGATAGGCCGTGGGTGGTTGATGTGTACGCCATGTACTTGCGAGATCGACATATGGGAGTTGAGCCCCTATCTGAGGAGTGGCGTATGCACGAGTCTGATGAGAGCATTTTTGGCAGTGAGGGAGGTCACATCCATGACCCCGGTTGACTTAACCGCGGGTTCGAGTCCGGCTGACGACTCGTAAATAAATTCAGCGCTTTCGGGAGGCAACCCAAGTACTTATTTACTTTATTTTGCTTGTTTCATGCTTTGTTTGAACTTTTAGTAGTTTAATTTCCTTTTAGTTAGTTTTCTTAAATTAGTTTTATGTTATTTCTTCGTGTTCCGTTTTATGTTTTTGTTTCAAGTTGTGCAGGTTTTTGAAAGCATGCCACTGTTGGAAATTGCATTGACTTATCATTTTGGTATTGCTTCGCGGGGTTTGTAGGTAACGCATAATTTGTGGACCGTGGGTACTCAATCTCCATTCCCGCGGTCCGCAAGTGTGCTTTCATGATTTAATTGTGATTTTGAGGGTACGGACCGTCACTTCATAAATGACAATCAACGGTCCGTGTCAGGGTTTATCGGGCATGTGACTTTTGGTCAAAACGTATCGTTCACTTCATAAATGACAAACAAACGGTCGCTTTTGGTCAATTGTTCACTTTTCAAAACGTTTAAAAAATTCTCAAATTTGCCCGAGGTCGAGACCCGATCCGCTTATTGCTTTCACTTGAGTTGTGTTTTCTTTCTAGATTCATCATTGGACCACCAGATACCTTGATTCATCGAGAGCTGCTTCTTATCTTTGAGGATTTTGGATATATTGGAGGCAGTTCTGGCACATGACAGTGATCAGGTGTTTGGATGGTTCGCGATGATTTTAGAAGAAAATAGCAATTTACAGAAGCGGAATCGGAGATCGGATGAGAAAGTTATGAAGGATTAAAGAAAAGAAAAAAAAATAATAATAAAATAACAAGAGCAGCCATGCTGGTTCAGCCCAAGTCTCGCAGCCCAGGCCCAGTCTTGGCCCAGCAGAAAATCAGAGAAGAAGCAGCCCAGCGAGCAGCCCACACAGCAACCAGAAAAATTAAAAGAAAATCGCTGGTCACAAGAGTAGAACCTGTGACCTCTTGCTGCGCAGCCTAGGAACCAAACCACTGGGACAGCATCTCAGACTGGTTTAAATCTGGTTTACATCAGTTTTATTATCTTCTGCGAAGCCCAGATTTCAGGCCCAGCGGGTCTGTTTCATTCCAGACCCTATTTTCTGCATATAAAAATCATTTCCAGCCGTTTTTCATGGGGCTAACCCCTAATAAACCCTAGAAACGACCCAAAAACACTGTGAAATCATTTCGGGAGATCAAGGAGGTCAAGATTCAAGCTTTGGAGGGTAAAGATTAGAGATTTTGAGACTTTTTCGGTTTGCAAATCATCTAACTCTTTTTTTTTCTTCTTTTGTTTTTGTTTCTTGAAGATGAATGTATCCAAGATTGAAACTTTATTGTTTATTATCATGATTCTTGGCTGATTTCATCTTGTATCACTTAGATTAGATGAATTTAGGCTCTCTTTGATCATTTCGGTTTGACTTTTACCATGACTTTGTGATTAATTGCTTGATGATGTTTTTAATTGGTTTATAATGATAAAGCTTGCTGATTTGGTTCCTATGGTCATCGAATCACGTGGATTAATGTCATGCTAGGTAGATCTACCTTTGTTATTTGCTTTATCCATTGTTGACCCGTTTGACTTTTAATAGTCAATGGTTGATGCTTGCTAGGAGACCTCCTTCTTGGTGTTTTGTTGATAAATTGGGGCTGATCTAGTGAATATCTCTATGAGATAGGTTTGACCGAATCATTTCATAGGCTAGAAGCTTGTTTTACATTGTTTAATAGGATAGATTGCTTGTGAACATAAGATTCAATCCTACTTATTCATGTTTAGCGGTTTCTAGGTCATAAGCCTTTTGAATCATCATCATTGCATGATTTAGGTATTGCTTGGAGAGACCTCTCTGGTATTTGCCCATTTCATGTAGGATTAGTTGACTTTGATCGAAGTAGCTTATTCGGCAGGCAGTTTTCACAGGTTTGCTATCCGTGCTTCATTTAGGATTTCCGGATTATTTGGGATGTGTCTATAGTTCTAGGTAGTCCAGTTTTCCACATTAGACGTTAGTGTTCATGGTATTAGTCATTCCGAGGGTCTTAGTGAGTCTAGAGGAGTCGAGTCTAGGTGATGCATTCCTTTTTCTGATTTTCCATCATTTTATCATGTTTTTAGCTGTTTTGTCGGTTTTAGTTATTTAGCTTAGTCTTCATTATTAGTTCACCATTTCAATTTCATCGGTTAGATATTAGCAAAGATCCAGTATCGGGAGTCTGTCATCGCGTCCACGGATTGATATCCGGTTCTTACCAATACTATACTGCATACGACGGGTTCACTGCCCTGGTGTGTATTTTGGTCACTTGGTGATTACCTTTTAAAACTTGACCACATTTTTATATATCCAAATTTACACATCAATGACCCCAGAAATAACTTAAGGGATCACTTAGTGACCCAGGATTATTAACCTAATCCAGGGTCATAACGGCTGAAACCTAAGCAAATTAACTACTTGGCTAGTTAATTCTAATTATTATGTTCATGTGACAGGGGAACATTCACAAGTCTACTGAAGCTACGAGGATTCCTAAATCCTGGGGGCAGCCCAGGAATACCAAGGTAAACACTAGTATTATTTCATACGTCAGCAAATGCATTTCGGATATTTCAAACACAAGCATGTAACTAAAGCAGTTATATATATATATATATATATATATATATATATATATATATATATATATATATATATATAATATAAAACCCAACCTGGGCCCAGAAAAGCTCCGGACGTCCCAGGATGGGGACACATCAAAAGACCCTGGATTCCACATCTAGGGGTGGGATATTGTCTTAAACAAAATAAACCGGGAAACATCATCCGGTATACCATCATAAACAAGAAATTAAAATTGTTTTCAAGAACAAACATAAGAACAGGAAAAAGACGACCAGCAACCTTCAAGCATTATCCTGGGTCGTCCCCTTCGCTTCCTCCTCCTCCGCTGCCTTCTCTGCTGCCTTAGGGTCCTGGGCCGGCTGCTCTCCTCCCTTGGGCTGGTCGATGTCCATGGCATGACCAGTGGAGCCCTTGGATGGGGTGCTTTTGCTGGATCCAGGGCCGGTTTCAGGGTCACACCCTGCGGGGATGGTGGCGCCTAAGTTGCGCAGCTTGTTTGCCCAGTCGGACACATCCCAATTGGGGTTCTGAAACCCCAGGTCCCTGACCTCTTTTGCCATCTTCAACCGGCACTGGAGGAGCGAGATGCGGGCAATCAACCTACCCTCATCACCCTTCGCAACCAGCGCAGCCTCATGCTCAGCCCGCACCTCAACAGCCCTCTTCTCCAGCTCCTGCACCAGCCCCAGGTTCTTATCAGCAACGATCTTGGTCAAGCTCAGTTCCTTCTTCAGGGTGGCGACCTCCTTCCTAGCTAAGGATTCAGCATCCTGGGCACGCCTCTCAGCGGACTGGACCAGTGCAAAGAATCGCCCAGCAATCTGCATACAAAGGCAAGTTAATTAACAATTTAAACTCTGAATAGACTAACTTTGCAGGAAAATTCAGGGGTACCCAGGATTTACTTACTTGGCGAGAGATGGCCTCAGCGTGTGAAAGTAGCCCAGCAGTGTCCATGTTCTCTAGGGGCTGCATTGATATTGCGGAGATGGTGGCCCTGGTTTTACGCTTGGTACCTGAGGACTTGGAAGGAGGAGCTTTGGGGACCGATGGAGGCTCGGATTTTACCGTGGCCAGGACCTGGAAGTCGTCATCACTCAGCAGATAGGCGTCCAGATCCACCTCTTCAAGGTTCACAGCGGCAGCAGCTAAGAAACAAAAAGCATAAAAAGTTAGCAGAATCCAGAGAAAATCCTAGGTCTAAAAGGCAGAGTACCAAGATACTTACAACTTGACATGCTATGGGAGGTGGATGAAGCAACTTGGTGGGGGTCCGCCCTGAATTCTCGGTCTACTTCGTTGATGCTGAGGAAAGATTCAAATCTCTCGAACACCCCAGGATTTGCAGGTCCAATGGAGCTTAAGCTGGGAACTGCAAAACAAAAATCCAAGGTTAGTATTTGAATAAGATAAAATCCTAATCCCTAATGCAGGTAAAGACCTACCGTCTACTCTCCACCTAATCGGAAGGCTCACCCCTCCTGGAATAGTTGACCTCTTCACAAAGAAAAATTTCCCTTTCCATTCCTCGTGAAATGAAGCCCAAGGAATCATCTGAATTTCTTTGTTCAAAGCTTTGAACAAGAATCGGTTGTTACCATGGGATTTGAGCTCGTAACCCAGGGCCAGTTCAGGCAACCCAACCAGGGAATCAAACTCATTATTGAGACGATCTATGGAACCCAGGATTCTCTAAACATTAGGAAGGGTTTGGGCAAATGCAAGACCAGTAGCCTTGAAGAACTCGGCCAGAAGGCCGGTGAAAGGGTAAGAGAGCCCCATGGAGAAAGGAGTAAAAGGAAAGCAGACCCAGGTCTCAGAACAGAAATCCGATCGAACCCTTTTGTCGAAGGGTCTGATCTCAGTGGATTCAGGGGAAAAGGCCCGACGACAACAATGTAGCGATGCCGTCGTCGGTGAAAGTGCAGGCTTCGAGCGCTCGGCTCTGTAAATAGAACTGATCGAGGAAATCCTCGATTCCAGTCCCTTCAGCCGTTGTCTCCGCTCGTATTTTCTTACGAGTCATGATCGGAGAATGAAAGGAAAAATGGGGAGAAAAAGTTTACTGATCGGAAGAAGAGAAAAGCCAGAGGTCCGAGCAGTTGAACTTTGCTCTCGAAAACGGTAATGGTGAAGAGAGAAGAGGTAAATTCAGATATTTAAGAAGGTTTAGAAGCTGTAGGGGTGATGGGACACGACCCCACGACGTGGCATGGCAGATCCTCTTTTAACGGACACGATTGAAACAAGGGGTGATTTGACCCAAAATTTTAAAATTTTCACAGCTGTAAATTCTATCCACTTACGAAAATTTGGGGGCAATTGTTATACCCCGAATTCTCGGTTGATAATCCAGGGTGCAGGTAAAGGCCCAGGACAGGAGTGACCCAGGAATTGTATAACCCAGAATTTAACAAGTAAAGTTCAAATGACCCTGAATGTATCAGGAGTAAGGTAATGTCCCAGGATGTCGCTGTAACCCAGGAAAGTCCATATTCATTTTATTTTATTCTGGTAACGCATTATTATGATCCAGGATAAGTCTAATCCAGGGTCATCCTTATTCTACGAATGACCCAGCGTGTGGAAATGACCCTGCATGCTAGGACATTGTTACTAACGTATTTGTTCCTTTATCTAAGTGAAGACAGGTTGACGAAGTCTCCCAACGGTCGAATAAAAGAAGCTAGAGACTCACTTAACATGTGGTCAAAGGTTGTTAGCTGAAGATTCGGTCAACCAACTGGAAGAGACGTTGGAGAGAAGATCCCTGGAATATCGGACAAGTTGTTGAAGATCCATGGAATATCGGACAAGTTATTGAAGATCTAGAAGTATAAATAAGACACTTAGTCATTTATTTTCAGCTCATTCGAGCTTTACTCATTGTATTCTCGTACTAAACTCTCTGATTACTCTCTGTACTCAAACATTTACGTGATTAATAAATTGGTAGCGTGTGTTATCGCTACCCGGGGTTTTTATACCGGCGACGCCTTAGAGACATCTAAGGGCTTTTCCCTAGTCAAATCCTCGGTGTTCTTGCTTGCATTTCAGGTTACATTTGTGTTGCTAAGATTCTCAACGAATTTCATAAGTAAATATAACTTTTTACCAAGGATTTTAGTTGTTTGTCCTTGGAATTCTACTGTTGTCCCAGGATTTCTTCAAACAGTTTTCATATCTAAAACCTAGGCACCGAACCTCACATTCATATTTGGTTCAAACTTTACAAATCCTACTTAAGTAATTTTTAGCCAAAACATATAGTATGTGTTTCAAAATAATGTCTTAATTTAGTTGAAGCCATACTCAAAGTTAAAATTAGTTTTTCTAAATGAGAATACATGGATTCTACATCAAGTAGGCTTTTACTTACATAGTATACTAGGTGTTGCTGGCCTTCTGCATCCTTGGTCAACAGTGCACTCACTGTGTTTCTCGAAACTGAGAGGTAAAGTGATAGTGCTCTCCCGGTTCTAACTTCATTAGCAATGGTGCCAAGGATAGATACTTTTTCAAGTCTTGGAAAGCCTTTTCATGCTCGGAGGTCCATTCGAACCTTTTGTTCTTTCTCAGGATGTCGTAGAATTCTCGGCATCTCTCCGAGGATTTTGAAATAAATATGTTCAAGGCTGCTACACTGCCTGTAAATCTTTGCACATCCTTGGTTGATGTCGGTGACTTCAAGTTTACTATGGCTCGAATTTGCTCAGGACTTGCTTCAATTCCCCTTTTTGTAACCATGTATCCCAGGAATTTTCCAGCTCCAACCCCAAAATGGCATTTTTCTGGATTCAGCTTCATGTTGTACTTGTCAAGGATGTCGAGGGATTCCTTTACATCTTGGACATGGTTGTTCATTTTCATAGATTTGACCACCATATCATCGAGGTAAACCTCCATGGTGTACCCCAGATTTTCTTTAAATATCATGTTAACTAGCCTTTTGTAGGTTGCACCGGGTCTTCATGTTCCATATGAATTTGTTGAAATCCTGAGGTGGCATCCATGAATGTTAGCATTTCATGGCCTGCTGTTGCATCCACCATCGCATCCATATGTGGCAAAGGGAAAGGATCCTTGGGGCATGCTCGGTTCAGGTCAGTGTAGTCTACACAGACCCTCCATTTTCCATTGTTCTTTTCCACAACAACCAAGATAGCTAACCATCTTGGGAATTTTACTTCCCTTATCATCCTTGTTATACCCTGGATTCCGGCCTAAGTTTTACTAATATTCTTTGACATGTTTAAAGCCCAGAGTGTCACTCATCCAGGGATTGCATACTTACATTACCTGGTCCCGGCATGCACGGGTACCTAGCATGCAGAGGTATCAGTACTAACAATTTCCTTTGACTTTATTTGATCTTTATCCAGGTGCTAAGGGTTAAATAACGGTCGAATAGACTCGGTCGAATATCCCAAAAATCTCAGAATTCTAGTTAGCGACTCTATGTATTTAAATGCGGCTTAGGGCTTATTTTAGACACTTACGATCAGTTGGATTCTCACTCACTCACTTAGAAAACAGCCGCAAACAATTGTACTCAAATTAATTTACATTGAAATAAACAGGCAATGTGTGTTATCGTTGGCAAGGGATTTTTTGTGCCTGCGGCTTTTGGAGACATCTAGGGGTTAAGAGCTTTTTCCCCTAAAAAATCTTGGTGTTCTTACTTGCATCCAGGGAATTATTTGATTGTGTTTGCATCTAATCTATTTTATCTTTGACTTCAAACCATTTTAGTCAATTTAATATATTTTACATCCAGGGCACCTAACCTCACAAACTAATTTGGTAACAAAATTGTCCTTAGAAATTTTTAGCCAAAACAATTTGGCGCCCACCGTGGGGTAACTGGTGTCAATTTTCTTTCAAACTCTTTTTAGATTTGTTCTAAACATAATTTTTACAAAGATCTATAAAAAGATGGCAACACAACCGAGTTCCTTGAATGCGTCTACTCCTGCGAACACTTCTTCATCAACTAACACTGCCCTTCCTCCACCGCCACCCCGGTTTAGAATAGCACCAGCAACTACCATGAATTACAGTACCAGCCAATCAGTCAGCTATGGTGTCACAGGATCTGGACGTGGTGTGGAGATCCCAGTAATGGTTTCCAATGACGATTTCCTCACCATGTTTGTAAAGATGTAGCATTACATGGAACAGCAACAAAAAGTGAACAAGGATGTGATGGTAGAAGTGGCGAGGTTGAGATCAGAAGTGATAAACATAAATAGAACTCCTATGTCTCCAGTTCGTCCTACTATGCTGAAATTCAACACCCCCAGAAATGGATCTAACCCTCCTGCAGATGTCATCCAATTGGACCAGGGAATCACAGCTTCAGCCCTGGCTAACATGCCCAGGATGTCAACTGTCAGGTATTTGACTGTTAATCCTGGGGCCAATGTTACCCAGGATGTCGGTACATCCTAAGAAACCCAAACACTAATTTCAGTACTAATGAATCTATATAGAATGCAGGTGTTAGCCCAGTAGTGGCCAAGGAACTTCAGAAGCTTAAAGAGATGATCTCGAGTGTGCCTGGAGTGGTACAACCGATTCCGGAGGTAGCACCCTCGAGCCACACGCTTTCTCGGTTTGCAGCCCCCATATGTGACGTGGAGATTCCAAAAAGATTCCAGACTCCCAACATGAAACTCTATGACGATACAACGGACTCTGAAGAGCATGTGGCACAATACAGGGAAAGAATGGAGGTTATGTACATGCCTCCTGAAATTAAAGAAGCATGACTGTGTAAAGGGTTCAGATCCACACTAACTGGATCAGCCCTAAAATGGCTCCTTAGCATCCCACCTTTCTCTATTACCGCCTTTTCTTATTTGATTAATTTGTACAACCAATTTTCTTGTAGTCGCAGTTTTGAAAAATTGACGAGCGATCTATATAGGGTAACCCAGAATGCAACAGAGTCTCTCAGAAGCTATGTAAATAGATTTGGCAGGGAAACTCGTGGATATCCCCAATATAGATATGGCCACTGCAGTTCAAGCATCCAAGATTGGCCTAAAAGACTCCCCATTTTACCAGGATCTGGTGATGAACCCTTGCCAAAAACTGGATGAAGTCAGGCACAGGGTGCTGCGCTTTATCAGACATTGAAGAGGATCTTAAAATCCAAGAGAAGATCGATGCCTCCCTAGGATATGGAACCCCTAGCAGAAAATCAGACTCGTTGCATCCTAGGTCCCAAAGTGTTAGAGCATATACCTATGCAATGATGTGTCTCGTGTATTGTATCTAAGTGAGCGTGTCATTGTGTGAGTCTTAGTGTCAACATACCATGGTCTATACCAGACTGGTCTGCCGTACCAATGGTACGCCCGTACCAACTGGTACGCTAGTTGGTACGCCGGCCAGTATGTAGTTATTATAAATAGATCGTGTTAGAATGTCAGCTTAGAACTTCTGTTATTTCGATCATTTTATTGATATTGCAATGTAGGAGTACAATTGAAGAAAACACACAGTAAATGTGAATCTTCGGGAACTAAAAGTTACATTGTGAATGAACAAATGAACTATTTATAGAGTTGCTAGAATCGCATCTTCGCAGGTTGATTGGATGCACTTGCGCTCCTGTCCGATCCAGCAGACTGCATCACTCCCGACTTACTTCCTTATACGATACTTGTTCTTGAGGTCTTTATCATCGGAATTATAGCTGTTAGGCCATTTGCATATCCGATCTTCGACCTATCCGCATCAAGTCCCCTAGTCCATTGATTATTCAAGCAGTAATTATTGGACTAGAAGTTAAAAGTATCTTGCACTTCCGATAGGTTTGGAAGATTTTATCGATCACCTTCATTAGGTCCACATGCGTTTTTGATTTGTTACCTCATTAAAAACCTTCTTCGGAAAAACCATGTGGGAAAAACCGATACTAAGGAAAAAAGAGTGTAACACACATCTCTCTTTTGTAAAGATCAGAGTTTTTCAAAGATCGAAAATTTCCTCAATTTTATCAACCATCAACGACTAGATCCAGTCATCAAGTCCCCCTAGTCCTTATGTTGTTTTGTAAAAATGACTAAGGACTAAGTTGACAAAGATCATAGTAGGAAATGCCTGTGAAATTCTCCATTTGTCTTTAAAATAGGTCGCTTCTGCAAATGTAATAAATCGCATATGCAAGTGTAAGAAGTAACTGCCTTGTCAGGCGTGTCTTGTATGCGGAATCATACTCGAGTACTTTTTATAT
>JBCNJP010009159.1:0-15464 GCA_039602395.1 Deinandra increscens subsp. villosa
TTGTTTTGTTTGAGTGATGTGACATCCGAGAATTCCAAGGTTAACTTCCGTTAGACAATCCCCGTTAGTTACATTATAAGTATTAACTAGGTAACTAATGCTTAACTAGGCCGAATACGTCCACGACCTTTGGTTGATCACCGAACCCGTCCATATGTGTTATGTGTTTATTTATTTATTGAATTATGTGCAACGTGATTTAAACGCATGATTATTATCAAAATCATGACTATTTATTTAATTGCTTAATTGTGTATTTACGTATTTATTATTATTAGCATGACAAATTATTTAATTGTGTATTTATGTGATTAATCGAGTAATTAGGGTGTATGCATACATGTTAATCATGGGCTAATGATGGACTAATCATTGGGGCCCAAATCCCAATGAAAGCCCACCAAGGCCTTAGTGTTTAAGTAAAATAAAACCTAATTATTCCCATTTACATACATCACACAAAACACACACACTCCTACACTCTCTCTCCCTCTCGTTGAAGCTCAACCAGCCGAGAATCACCACGAGCCACCGTCATCTCAGCTGGTGAACTCACCCATTCGGATCCTAGATCAAACCGTGAGTCCCCAAAACCATTTTTCTTGCATTTTCTATGTGTTTTCTTAAAAAGCATGGTTAGATCTTCATGAAATTCAATATGCTTCTAGTATGATGTTTAGGAATGCTAGATCTGTCATAAAGTCTGAGACTTTACGTGTGAAATCCGGCCATAATAAAGGTCCATGCTAGTTAGGTTAACTTTATGCTTAAAATGAACTTTGAAGTGTTCTTGGTGATTTGTTGGTGAAAACTCGTGTTTAAGGTGTTAGATCTTACTGTTTAATGTTGGTAAACGTTTATGCATGCTAGATATTGAATTATATGAAGTATGGAAGCTGTTAAAATGATTTTTTGTCAAATTTACGAGTTTTCTGCGACTAGCGAAACTAACAGATTCGTTAGGCGAAACTGTAGTTTCGCAAACTGTTTGAATATTCGTCCGGCGACACTATACAGCGAAACTATAGTGTCGCCTGTGAAACTAAGTATTGCTCGAACGAAACTACCGAGCGAAACAACCATAGACTCCTGAACGAAAGTTCAAATCAGTTTCGAGCGAAACTAGATAGCGAAACTGTGCCATCAGTTTCGAGCGAAACTATCTAGCGAAACTGTGCCTTATATGAATGAAAGTTCAAACTAGTTTCGAGCGAATCTATGCTAGCGAAACTGTGTCATCAGTTTCGAGCGAATCTAGCTAGCGAAACTGTGTAGCGAAACTGTGCCAGACCCAAAACCCAAACTTGTGCAACTTATTTGAATGTTATGCCATGACTTACATGATTATGCAATAATGAAACATGCTTTGATTTCTGAGTAATGTGAACCCTTGTTTATGATCAACCATCGGTGTCGTGTGTCGGTATGTCGAGTCGTAGTTCCAACGTGCTATGTTATGGGCCATAGTGACGTAGTTAAAGTTTAGACACAACCTAACACCTAAGACCTTAATGTGATTATTAGGTCTTCGTTAGCAATCATAATTGGATTATTTGAAGTGTAAGCTGTGCAACCTAAGGTGAGTTTCAATAACCCTTTAATTGTGAGCCCGTTTGGGTCACAACGAATTTACTTAATGGAAAACAACGCTGACATTTTGAGGTATTACCAAATGGGATATCTGTTATGGAAGTTGGAGCGTTTTATGGGAAGCACTTGCAACTGTCCATCCTTGGGGTATCAAATGAAATCCGCAACCAACTATTTAATACTTAAACTCATTTGGGATTTCAAATGAAATCCGGAATAACCATTTGACACTTAAACTCTTTTAGGATTTCAAATGAAATCCAGAATAACGGTTTTAATATGACTAGTGTAGGTTAAAGTCTAAACCAAATGATATCACATGATTTCTAAGGATGCCTTAAAACTTAAAAGTCCTCAACAATTTAGTACCATTAATTTGCGAAGCGAGGGGATGTTGGGTAGATCTACTGAGGGTTTGACAAACCCTGCTCCGCGGTACACAAATGTGTAGCCATCCGGTTGGAGGCCGAACGGAGTTCAATATCAGCCTATTTTAGTTGTGGGTCCCATGAGGAACACAACTGGAGGCACAAACCATCGGCAAATGTCAAACTCTGTTACGTCAGCTTTGGTACAAACTTCCTTAGTGCATGGAAACCGGATTAGCTACCCGCGATATCGGTTGACCGCTTTAATCTTTACTTAACTAGTGCATATTCGATAATTCAACACTTGGCAATCGTTTTGCAAAACTATTACTTATTTATATGTTGATACATACGCTTATGAGACCGGGCCGCTGCATGACATGCCCACTGTGAACTCACCAACCGTTAGGTTGACACTTGTGTGGTTTTCACTTTTGCAGATCGCTGAGGAGTATCCACCGGAGGTTGGCATGGCACCCGAAGTTTTGCGGATAGTATGGTTGAAATGGTCTATTCATACAATTAGCAGCAAAGTGTCCTGGTTTTCCACATTGAAAACAATTCATGAGTCTAGGCCCATTGACATGACTACAAAGGTATGGCCGTCTTGGATAAGACGACTTCCATTCTGGCTTGTCATCCCATTTGTGTATAGCATGTTTTGTAGCTTTTTCCGGTTGTGTAATTAAACAAAATTGTTCTAATTTAGATTTGTTTGTTCTATTGAAAGTCGACACAACCTGGGGATAAGCAACAAAGTCCTTGGGCTTAGTCTCACGACCAACTTTGGTGTTAGGCACGCGAATTTTAAAACCATTAATTTTTTCATTGGAATCAGAAACATGTTTTGATAACAAAGATACAACTAATTGTTTTGACTTGGACTCTTTAAGTTTAGACACAGATGCTAGAACATCGTCCTTAGGTAAATTGGAAATTAAACTACTAGACACATGACATTCATTGACTTTCAAACATTCAACATCCTCCCAAGAAACATCTTCAATACCTACTTCATCTGCACATGAAACAAAGGTGTCAGAAGAACCAACATTATCGTTTAATGGTTCCTGGGATGGACCTGATTTACTTGTGGATGCCATTGTTTCGTTCTGATTACCCAAACCATAAGTCAAGTGTTTCTCTTTCTAATTCCTCTATAGTCATAGGTTTCACACCAACCAAAACACTATCTATAGGAGGTCCTGCTTCATGCATTTCAGAATCAGTTCTTTCTACTTTATCTTCCTCATAGATTATACCTATTATGTCTCTAGAGACAGGTTGAGGAACATTATTCTTATTCTTTTCATTGAAGCTAATTCCTATTCCTCCTTTATCCTTTCCAAATCTAACATTAGTGATGCAATTGGATAAAGCCTTACCAGCCTGAAGCATTCTCTTGTTTCTCATTTGGTTTACATCTAATTTTACTTGCAATTTATTGTTCTGATGCTTAAGTTCATCTATCTGCTTACTAAGCTCAGCTATTTCTAACTTAGCGTTGTCATACAGAACAGACTTCTGAGTGGCTAGGGCTTGATATTTCTCTATATCTAGTTTCTGTGCTTTGACCTTATCCTCACTCTTTTCCCATCTACCCTTAAACGAACTTCTAGAGCATTGCATGTCAAACAGTTCTATCTCACTATTTTTCCAAACTTGTCTAAGGCTAGGAATTAAGCGTGCACAAGTGGGATTAGTACATACCTCAATGTTGTCGACCTCGGCAGCAAAAGCTTCTTTGTCTTCAACCAGGTTTTCTT
The DNA here is from genome assembly GCA_039602395.1 of Deinandra increscens subsp. villosa. Taxonomy (NCBI): domain Eukaryota; kingdom Viridiplantae; phylum Streptophyta; class Magnoliopsida; order Asterales; family Asteraceae; genus Deinandra; species Deinandra increscens. Next base: position 3,725 of record JBCNJP010009159.1, read on the forward strand.
CATCAGTTACAACAAAAGCATGCTCTTCATCAGCACCATTCTCCATTTGAGCAATCATGGCACCCGTCAGACTGAGTTCTCTAACCTGTGAAGCCCACTGGTATTCTCCACAATCTTGGACAACCAAAGCTTTAGTCTCTGCCTTTCCTCTACCATCACCAGCTTTCTTTTCTTATGCCCTTTCTTTCTTTGGCTTTGTGCATTCCCTAGCGAAATGTCCGTACTCATCACAATTGAAGCACCTCAACTTGCTATTATCGAAACCCATTCTGATTTTATCCTGATCTTTCTAGACGTTTCTTCCAGTTGTTGCCATAAACTTCTTTGCACGAAAAACTGCCATGGCCATCTGCCAGAAGACATCAAGCATCTCAACGTATTCAGGGTTTATCTGATTCAGATCACCAGAGAGCATCTCAGCAGGCACCAAAGTTCCATCCATAAGGGCATGGTAGCTGTTCATGAATTCCATTCCAAGCGCAAAATTGGGATCATTGGTGGCATTTGCCTCTTCAGAGTTGTTCATTCCACTTGAACCAGAACTAGCTTGTGATCGTGCCACGAATGCAGTTGACTTTGGGTTGGCACTTGAATCACCTCCAGATGAGCTTCCAGCTTGCTTTGATCCCATATCTTCAGTCAAGAGAGCCTGACTTAATTTTCCAGCCATACTTAGTGAACTCAGATGGTTCAGCTCCCATTGCTTGTCATCAATCAACTTTGATTTAAGTTTGTTGATAAGCTCATCAACAGTTAATACATTCAGTTTGTTATTATCTTTGATGATTGAGATGTTTGTGTTCCAATTCTTGGGTAAGCTGTTTAAGAGCTTCAAATTCTTGTCTTCCTGGTCTGGTTCAACATCATAACTTGCCATTTCAGTGATTAAGGACACAAATCTCTGAACCTGTGCTTCAAAGGACTCTCCTTGCACATGATTGAATAAGTTGAACTTCTGCTTCAGCATCTGTCTACGGCTAGCCTTGATGTCAGGATTACCTTCATATGCTACAACAAGAGCATCCCACAGCTTCTTTGCAGTCTTATACTTCTTAAACCCTTGTGCAATCTCCGGTGTCAAAGCCATAGTCATGATTGCATATGCCCTCTCATCCTTGTTACACTTCTCCCAGTCATCATCTGTGTACTCTGCTTTAGTCTTCACAATTCCAACTTTTGTTCCTTCAGAGTGAGTAGGTATATATGGTCCATTAACAACAGATCTCCACAGTCTTAGATCAACGCTTTTCAAGTGATTCTGAAATCTGTATTTCCACTCAAGAAAGTTATCAGGTGAAGTAAGTCTAGGCGGACGTGTAGTTGATCCAATCTCAAAATCCAATTTCTGATACATGCTCGTTTCGAAATCCATAATGTAAGCTTAGGAAAACTTAAAAACTAAAGTCCAAAAGTCCAAAATGTGAGATTACGATCGTAAACACCTGATTACGATCTAGAACACCTGATTCCGATCACAGCAATGTCGTAAACACCTGATTACGATAAAAAGTAACACCAGATCGTAAACTGTGAGTCGTAAACACTGTTTCCGATAGAAGCGAATCGTAAACTCCGTATCCGATTGAGTTGGATCGTAAACTCCGATTACGATGGTCGATTCCGGTAAAGAAAAATCGTAAACTTTCGATTCCGACAAAGTACAGTCGTAAACTCGAAATTGCGGATCGTAAACACTTAAAAATCCAAGCTTGATGTCGTAAACACGTTTCCGATGCAGATCTTCAAGAACACCAGTCGTAAACACCCAATAAAACCCAGAAATCTTCAAATACAGCAGCAGCCTGATCATAAACCCCAAGAACACCTTCAAAACCTTCAAAAATCGAACCTTTTTCCAGAAAAAGCTTGAATCCAATACCGTGAGAACCTCGAATCAATGATTCTTGGCTCTGATACCAATTGTTGGTCCAGAAAATCTACCAAAACACGATATTGATATCACAAACGAGTGCGGAATCCTCGTAAGTGATTGATTCAAGAAGAAAGTAGATGAAAGAGATTTGATGAAGCGGTAAACAACAAAGATCAAATCTTGAATGAAACACAAACTTTCTTGAGCTTAATGATAACCGATCGTAAATACAATTGAGAGACAAAAATCGTAATCAAAAGCTACTCTAATCATAAACACTATGGGTTTATATAGTACCCATTACAAAGCCCTAAAGTCTAATCATAAACCCATAAGAGCCGGCCCAAGCAAGCCAAATCGTGAACTCTTTAAGCCCAAATAGTGAACACTAAGCCCATTAACAGGTAAGCCCACATCTAATGTTCATGCCTCTAATATATAGCCCAATACAACTACTTTGGTTCTCCATGAAGAGTTCGCTCGCCACTGCATAGTTCATCCCATCTCGAAATATGGTTATATACAACGACCTAAAGCAGCTGCTGAACGCACTACACACCTCATCCTATCTCGAAGGATAGTTATTACAACGAACCAATGCAACTCCATCTGTACACGGCTCCCTAAGCCATCACTCTGGGGAAGCAACGTCTCTTCATTCTTCATCTCCTGTGTAAGGTCTGCCCGCCACTACAATTATCATCCCACCTTGGTGCAAGATAGTTGTTACAATGACCAACTTCAGCTCCGTCCGTACACGGTTCCCTAAGCCACCACTATGGGGAAGCAACAACCCTTCTTCTTCAGCAGCAACACATGCTCTAACTCTAATAAGTCATAATAGCAACTCATGCTAGAACTCTATTAGGTTATAGTAGCAACTCATGCTTTAACTCTATTAGGTCATTTTCTCATCTTAATGACTTAGTCACCGATCTTGTACACTACCTATCCCTAGTTAAATAATGAGATGCTTTAGGTTTGTTATTAAACAGTGATAACGCATTCATATACAGGATCTACCAGCGGCGTATCCCCCACACTTCTAAGATACCGGGTAACTTATATTACTATGATATATAGGATGTACCAGCGGCGTATCCACCACATATTAATACAAGAAAATGCACCACCTTGTTAGTGTATGAGCAGTTCATCGTGTGAAGTATCTGAACAAAACGAAGTGGTGAAAATTGGCTGTCAAATGAAGTGGGTCCGAACTGACACGAAGTGTCAGTCGAACTCACAGTTCGGGTGAGTTTGGGTTTACACGAACCACGGGTTCGGATGAGTTCGGATGACAGTAGTATATATAGCCATTTTTCTTTATAATTCAGGAATGAGTCTAGAGCTGATTAGTGTTAAGTGTGTGTTTCTTACGGCGTTTCTTTATAATTTTTCTGAGTTTGTTTCTGATTGTAATTGTTCTTCGGTGATCAATAAAACAATTGTTTAATTACGTTTCATATCCTAAATAAGTAGATCGAGTAGATGATCTGACGCTCACGTCTTTACAAGTGGCATCAGAGCTTTCTGGTTCACTCTACTGATCTGTGATTGCTATTTTCAAGATTTTTGAAACAAAAGTATCGTTTTTGGAATTTTTGGAGTATTTTTGAGAGTTCTTGACCATTTGAGTCAAGAATTGTGTGAAAATTTCACTCCTGAATCATTCCTTGTCACTTTTCCTGACCCACTACTAAAAATCTCATCCAAATCTGTCCAAAATCGTGATTTCTGATAAAAAAATGTTTGGTTCGTTCCAGTTCGGGTGAGATTCTCAGATCTAAAAAATAACCGTTAACTGAACCTTCAGTTCGCTTAAGTTTGGACATCTGAAGTTCCAGTTCGGTCAAGTTCGTTTAGTTTCTGTTCGGTTGATTTAGGTTCGGATCTGTTCGGTGACACGAAGTTCCAGTTTGGACAAGTTCGGGTCTTGGTTCGTTTCATTTCGGTATTTATCAGTTCGGATAGCTTTGGTTTGTTTCAGTTTATTTACTTTTCAGTTCGGTTTCAGTTTGGGGTAATCTCTCACTTCGGACAAGATTAAGTTTGGTTGAGTTCGTACCAATATTCTCACTTCGGATTGAGTTCGGATAACAAAATTAGAAATTTTTGAGATGTCGGATTTTCAAGCTTTTGCAGTTATGTAGAATGCAATGCAAGCAATGATCATTTTTGATAAGAAAATCGGAACAAGTAAGAAAGTTCCCAAGTTATTAAAATTGGAGAATTATCAAAATTGGAAACAATGGTTTTCTGCTTATATTAGCACGAATGATATTGATTTATAGATTCCAATTCAAAAGCTTTACCACCACCAACCCGCCGGACCACCGCCATCCACCTCCTCTTCTCGGTTTTCCTTCCTCCTACCCATTGTGAGTTTTCTAACTCATTTCTCCTACCTTTTTAACACCCAAATGTGATACCAAAGTCTTGACAATGAACTTTAAACACTTGCATTCTCTTAAAAACATCTAAGAACTTCTTCATCTCCTTTCTTTGATCTAAACACTTCCTTGGTGTCCTAGGGACGTAATGTTGCCATGGAGGTGGGTGAAGCACATGGAGAAATCTGTGAAAGTATCCATGTGCACAAAATATCACCATATCTGTTTTATGCATTTACATGTATTTTCTTTGATCAAGAACAAAAGCCCTAATGGATATTCATCCAAGAACTCACTAAGGAGAGTTCATATTTGAAAACGCTGGAGCGTGGGATCGGTCTAGTTCGATATCAATTATGTAAACGAGAATGTAGACAAACGGTGTAAATATCAATACTCAATCTCTCATTAACGATAAACATGATTACAAGAGACTCAGAGTACAAAACACACACAATCTCCAAAGTTCGCTAAAAACTAGCTAACAAAGACAAAGCTACAACTATATATATAAGCATCGGCCGGTCGAACTCCAATGCTTGTCTGAACCTGAGGTTCAGCCAAGGCTCGGCCAAGGTTCGGCTGGAGTTCGGCCACCAAAAAATCTAGATGAATTCTTCAAGTCTTCGCTTTGTCTGATCCAGCTCGTTGCCACATCGTGTATCAACAAACTCCCCCTTGGCAACAGATGGACCGTTCTTTCTCAGACTTGAGCATCAGCAGCCTCATCACCCTTCCAGACCAAATCATGATTATTTCCAGCATAAATGTTGAACGCAAAACAAACCCTTATCACCCTCTGGAATTTTAGTACTTGATCCATGTAATCAGGATGATATAGGATTGGATTGTGATAAAGTACATCTATATCAGCCTTTGAAAGATTAATCAGCCACATTATGTAATTCCACTGTACGATCTTACTACTTCATGATTCGGTAATCGAAGACACACAAACGAGTGAATAAAGCTTTGCTTTATTGATTTCACTTAGAGATTACACAAAGTCTAGAGAGAGAGAGAGAGAGAACACACTCAGTTACACACACTTAAGAGATGTAGAAATGACAGAACCACCTGAACTCTCTCTAACACAAACTAATTATAGTCACTTACCAACTGGCCGACGTACCACCTACGTACCATTTGGTACGCACGTACCATCTGGTATGTTGGACCATATGGTACAGCCAGTGACTATTTGACTCACTCACTAGCTCTAGTCTAGATACAATACACGAGACACAATGTAGCATATGGATATGCTCTAACAAACTCCCCCTTAACGTGTATTGTAGCTAGCTGTCTATCTATCTAAAAAAACTCCAGTCATCAATCTTCAGCATCACTGCATCCGATCTTTAACTTGAAATCTTGTCAGAAATAGAGCTTGCATGGCTGGATCAATCTTTGAACAATCTTTGAACTTCAAGATCCACTTGTGGAAGATATTACACATACTCCCCCTTTCACCATGCTTGAGTCTTGTCACACAGATAACCTGCAATTTCAGAAGACAGAAACGCGGTTTTCTTTTTCTTTTGAAAAATTAATTTAATCTTGGCGCAAAACTTCTCTTCGAGAATCCAAGATATAGTTTTGAAATTTTGATTTTGTATCATGTATCGATCAGTCGAAAACAAATAAGAAACAAAATCTTTTTGGTTTGTTTAAACTTTATATCAAAACACACCGAAAAGCTTTTTGAATTTTTCAGATATGAAACATAAAATTAATACAGAAATGAAATACTGAATCACACACTATTTTTGTCTTTTGCGAGAAAGATCACAACTTGGGATCATATTGGTCATATCATGCTGACTACACTTCAATTTCAATTATTTCAGCACAGAAGTCATGTCGATTACTGATATAATTTGTCCATATTAAACTCAAGCACCATCATACTCGTAACATCTGGATATGTTATTGTATTGATTAGGATTGCATTGACCAGTGTACCCCACACTTTCAGACATACTCAGATATGCTTTTGTTGTTATATCACACTTTGTGATTTCATTTGTGATTTAATCACATAATGAATGTATTCATGATTTAGTCAACTGTGTTCCATGCAAAACTAAATAAGAATGTTAAATCGTCTACCTTAAGGTCAATCTTTCGATACGCAGATAAGGCCTCGGATTTAACAAAATAAAAAAAAAAACAATTTGAAATTGTATATGTCAGGACCGATTTCACATCAAGAATCCCGATCTTGAGTAAGAACGTAGGTGAGATGAAGAGGAGACGGGATGAAGAGAATCAGAGATAATAAATGACAAGAAATGATAAAATCAAACGATTCATTGATTATTGCTGAATGATTACAACGAACCGAATGATTACAAACTCGTCATAGGAAATCCATGGTCACATTGGGTTGAGCTCAAACCCAATGTGTGACTCTCTCTCTCTAGAATGATAGCTCACATCTCTCTAGATCATCCTTATTCATTACTTATTCATCATCTTTCTAATGAAGCTATCCCTTCCTATTTATAGAGAGCCCATGTGCTCACTAGCCCACTAACTAGCTAACACACATACAAATGAGCTAAATACAAATAAAACAAATGACATAATTATTATTAATTAAATCAAAGATGATTTAATTAATATGAAGCTTGACTCGCTCGAACCGATCTTCCGTTGACTTTTACGTTGACCGTTGACCCGAACGGTTGACTTTTCAAGAAAACGTCTTCGGTCCAAACTTGCAAGCCTCGAGCATCACAACCCGCGTCTCTGAATCAAATCACAATGGATTCTTCAACCGAATTATTCGAGAATAGATTTGATGGCGTCAGTCACACTTATTAAAAGTTCCAACAATTCCCCCTTGACTGACGCTTTCAAATCTGTCATACTGGTGAAGAACCGCTCTGTCGTACATCTTCGAAGAATAACTGATAAACCTGAATCTTTCTGTTGTAAAGGTTCCCCCTTTGAATAAGCTTCTTCTGTTCTTGTTGCTCCAGTTGAGATCCAAGTGCTGCAGTTCACTCGGTTCACACGGTCGGGTACAATACTAAGAAAGCTGAACATCGGAGACAAAATCGCAACAAATCGAATCAGATAAACCAATCAATCACTGAAAATGCTCCAACTTCTGATAATCGACCCGATAATCCAGTTCTATTATTGTTCCCCCTTTTCTCTAGATCCCTCTGAAAACATCCGATGCGGAAGCGGAAAATCAGATGCAGAGAGTGGAACCGTTCCGCTCAGTTCCGAAGAGAAAACGGTACTGAAATCCTGAAATCGGACAATCTTGCGAAAAACCGGAAGCCGGGTGCTGACAGTTGTGAATGATCCATAAATACTGAACTTGTTCCGCGTGACTGGGTTGGATGCGAAAACAATGTCAAATCGGTGAAAAACTGAGATCCCGAGCATAAACGCAAAATTTATTCATAACCGGAGTCTTCGTAATTTTGGGCGAAGAAAATCGAGCTCGGAAAAATATTCCGTGAAGAATTCTGAGTCAAACGGTGCAATTTGGAATGAATCTGAGAAGACCGTAAAATTTTATTCAAGTAACAGGCCTTCCGTTAGAGATTTAACGGAATATTCCAATATTTAACTGAGATTCCAGTTAATTCGGTTAGATGACATCAGCGCTGCATCAGCTAAACAACTTGGAGTGAGACATAACGAAAAAGTCACAAACTTAACCGAGAAGCGAAACCAGTCCGTCAGTGGTCGTTAGCTAACGTGGTCTTGACGTCAACAAAAACTAGAAACCCGGTCGAATAAACGGAATAAATCCATGACCAATAAAATATTTTCAAATTTTCGTTGCGGCGTTATCTCGTTAGTCTCGTTAGAAACTGATAAGAAAAACCCCGCATTAACGAAAATAATAATGAAATAATCATTAGTCTTAAAAAAAAATCTCCATAAAAACACAATCCGTGTGAATTGAGCTATGGACCAATCAGAATGAAGGGTCAAAAATCATCTAACGGCTGAAACAAATCAAGATCTGATCGGCAAGGTGATGGTGATCCGAGTGATAAGGTTGATAGCCAATCAGAGAAAGGCTGGAAAAACACAAGGACGACATCTTTATGTCTCGGTGGGGGCCCATGTGCCTATCTTGGACCAATTGGAATTCAACATACATTCAGGGAATGTGACAAAAGGCAGCATCAACGGTTACCATAGCCCTGCGGGTCCCACGCGCTTTGCTTATCACCAATAAGAACACGACAACAATTAAAGCATGAGCAAACGGATTCTTTCATTTCTCTGGTGGCCCCAGCAGCTTTCCCATGCACCAATCAGAATGCTAGACAGCAATTAGGGTTTGACGACAAGAGGAGAGAGAAGGGAACTCCATGTCTGCCAATGAATGCGTGCCACGTCAGCGTCTTCAACCTGAATACATCCGAACACCCACACAACCCTAATCGGTCGGAGAAAGCCCACCGGAAAATCGAGCTAGTCACCGGAAAACCGTGATATGCTTATAACTTCCTTAATTCTTGTCCGTTTTTGACGAATTTTATACCGTTGGACTCGTTATTCAATCCTCTTACACATCTAGACGATCAAAATTACCTGAAAACGATCCGAACGAAAACCCAGTTGACGAGATTCAGTCGAGATCGCCAATGTTATTCGAGGTCGCCAAGGCTACATGAGGTCGCCAAGGCCATGGCCAGATCGCCAAGCCATTCGAGGTCGCCAAAACCGTTCAAGATCGCCAAGGTTCAAATCGCCAAGACACTCGAAATCGCCAAGAACAGTCTAGATCGCCAAGCAATCTCTCGAGATCGCTAAGGACATCTTCATCAGCTGCGAAATCGCCAAGGCAATCTTCAACCAAAATGAAGAACACCAAGAACACCGTGAAACACACACTACTGTGTGTTTCTCCAGATCTGCCCAAACCGTTGCGTTTCAGACAAAACCGATGCTCCCAATGGATCCGGAATGCATTTTCCACCAAGATTCATACTTTATTTCATCCAAAAACACTGATTTTAGCACCAAAAACTCAGAATCAAAGCTCAAAAAATCTTCAAAACCCCAAAAACGGGAAAACTCAAACAGCTTCGTTTTTCAGCCTCAGATCTCGGATTTCTTCACAGATTTGAACATATGGAGCATGAAATCATATCTAAATGAACCCAATAACAAGAATCTATCATCAGATTCATCCAGAAATCATCAATCAGCTCCAAAAAATAAGAAAAAGTAGAAAAAGTCTCCAAAGTGGGTTTTTCAATCAGCACCTCATTCAAGCTCAAAATCACAGATTCGAGTGACCAGATTCACGGTGAGATGAATCTGATCGGTACCCGCTCTGATACCATTTGTCAGGACCGATTTCACATCAAGAATCTCGATCTTGAGCAAGAACGAAGGTGAGATCGAAGGAGGAGACGGGATGAAGAGAATCAAAGATAATACTATAACAAGAAATAATAAATCAAACGATTCATTGATTATTGCTGAATGATTACAACGAACCGAATGATTACAAAACTCGTCATAGGAAATCCACGGTCACATTGGGTTGAGCTCAAACCCAATGTGTGACTCTCTCTCTAGAAATGATAGCTCACATCACTCATTATTCATCCCCTATTCATCACTTATTCATCATCTAACTAATGAAGCTATCCCTTCCTATTTATAGAGAGCCCATGTGCTCACTAGCCCACTAACTAGCTAACACACATACAAATGAGCTAAATACAAATAAAACAAATGACATAATTATTATTAATTAAATCAAAGATGATTTAATTAATATGAAGCTTGACTCGCTCGAACCGATCTTCCGTTGACTTTTACGTTGACCGTTGACCCGAACAGTTGACTTTTCAAGAAAACGTCTTCGGTCCAAACTTGCAAGCCTCGAGCATCACAACCCGCGTCTCTGAATCAAATCACAATGGATTCTTCAACCGAATTATTCGAGAATAGATTTGATGGCGTCAGTCATACTTATTAAAAGTTCCAACAATTCCCCCTTGACTGACGCTGTCAAATCTGTCATACTGGTGAAGAACCGCTCTGTCGTGCATCTTCAAAGAATAACTGATAAACCGGAATCTTTCTGTTGTAGAGGTTCCCCCTTTGAATAAGCTTCTTCTGTTCTTGTTGCTCCAGTTGAGATCCAAGTGCTGCAGTTCACTCGGTTCACACGGTCGGGTACAATACTAAGAATGCTGAACGTTGGAGTCAAAATCACAACAAACCGAATCAGACAAACCAATCAATCACTGAAAATGCTCCAACTTCAGATAATCGACCCGATAATCCAGTTATATTATTGTTCCCCCTTTTCTCTAGATCCCTCTGAAAACATCCGATGCGGAAGCGGAAAATCAGATGCAGAGAGTGGAACCGTTCCGCTCAGTCCCGAAGAGAAAACGGTACTAAAAATCCTGAAATCGGACAATCTTGCGAAAAACCGGAAGCCGGGTGCTGACAGTTGTGAATGATCCATAAATACTGAACTTGTTCCGCGTGACTGGGTTGGATGCAAAAATAATGTCAAATCGGTGAAAAACTGAGATCCCTAGCGTAAACGAGAAATTTATTCATAACCGGAGTCTTCGTAATTTTGGGCGAAGAAAATCGAGCTCGGAAAAATATTCCGTGAAGAATTCTGAGTCAAACGGTGCAATTTGGAATGAATCTGAGAAGACCGTAAATTTTATTCAAGTAACGGCCTTCCGTTAGAGATTTAACGGACATATTCCAATATTTAACTGAGATTCCAGTTAATTCGGTTAGATGACATCAGCGCTGCATCAGCTAAGCAACTTGAAGTGAGACATAACGAAAAAGTCACAAACTTAACCGAGAAGCGAAACCAGTCCGTCAGTGGTCGTTAGCTAACGTGGCCTTGACGTCAACAAAAACTAGAAACCCGGTCGAAATATAAGCGGAATAAATCCATGACCACTAAAATATTTTCAAAATTTCGTTGCGGCGTTATCTCGTTATTCTTGTAGAAAAATTGATGAGAAAAAAAACCCCGCATTTAACGAAATAATACTGAAAATTCAATTAGTATTTGTTAAATCTCCACAAGAAAACACAATCCATGTGAGGATTAATCAACCAATCAGATTGGAGAATGGAATTGATCCTATGGCAGAAAACAAAGCAGATCTACGATTGGAGAGCTGGTTATCCACGTGATTGGGCTGAGAGCCAATGAGGGCGAGACAACCAAATGCCCACCAACGGCTCTTTGCACAAAACAGGGCCCACGAGAATTGATTATTCATCCGGAGATTTATTTCCAACGGATCTTTACTCCTGGCGGGACCCATGCGTTTGTCTCCAGCCAATAGAGTTTTGGCAGCCAGAAAGTATTAGCGTCTCCCTTTTTACAGCCAGGTCCCACCACCTTTTGTTTCCTCCAATTAAATGTTGACAACAGCTGCTGCCATCAACGATTATAGAGCACAGCGGGTCCCACTTGCTTCTCCAGCCAGCC
>JBCNJP010009161.1:0-32171 GCA_039602395.1 Deinandra increscens subsp. villosa
GACCATATAGGCCCACTAAACTCCATCTAAACTCTTTATAAATGAGCCCAAACATGTCTAAATTGGCCCAATGACCCAATATACCCATAACCCAGCTTATTTTCACCTAATCTAACACATAGGCCTTCAGAATACTCCGCCAAGTGATGATTTAATACACAAGCCACAAATCTTGGTCCTTACACCAATGATGGCACAATAAAGTGGGTTTAGGGACAATGAGGGTTAGTTGGCACCAATGAGTCCTAATAAGGTGTTTATATAACCAATAAGTTGTGTTTACGACCAATTATGGCCCAATATGATGTGTTTAGTTGGGACTAATGAGTCCCACTAAGGTGTGTATATAACCAATAAATTATGTTTAGGACCAATGATGGCCCAATAAGGTGTGTTTAGTAGGGGCAATGAGGATCGGTTAGAACCAATAAGTCCTAGTAAGGTGTGTATATAACCAATAAGTTGTGTTTAGGACCAATGATGGCCCAATAATGTGTGTTTAGTTGGGAATAATGAGTCCCACTAAGGTTTGTATATAACCAATAAGTTGTGTTTAGGACCAATGATGGCCCTATAAGGAGTGTTTAGTAGGGCATTGAGGGTCGGTTGGGACCAATAAGTCCTAGTAAGGTGTGTCTTATATAACCAATAAGTTGTGTTAAGGACCAATGATGGCCCGATAATGTGTGTTTAAGGGCAATGAGGGTCCGTTGGGACCAATGAGTCCCAATAAAGTGTGTATATAACCAATAAATGGTGTTTACGACCAACTATGGCCCAATAAAGTGTGTTTAGTTGGGACCAATGAGTCCTAATAAGGTGTTTATATAACCAATAAGTTGTGTTTACGACCAATTATGGCCCAATATGGTGTGTTTAGTTGGGACTAATGAGTCCCACTAAGGTGTGTATATAATAAATAAATTATGTTTAGGACCAATGATGGCCCAATAAGGTGTTTTTAGTAGGGCAATGAGGGTCAGTTAGAACTAATAAGTCCTAGTAAGGTGTGTATATAACCAATAAGTTGTGTTTAGGACCAATGATGGCACAATAAAGTGGGTTTAGGGACAATGAGGGTTAGTTGGCACCAATGAGTCCTAATAAGGTGTTTATATAACCAATAAGTTGTGTTTACGACCAATTATGGCCCAATATGGTGTGTTTAGTTGGGACTAATGAGTCCCACTAAGGTGTGTATATAACTAAATAAATTATGTTTAGGACCAATGATGGCCCAATAAGGTGTGTTTAGTAGGGCAATGAGGGTCAGTTAGAACTAATAAGTCCTAGTAAGGTGTGTATATAACCAATAAGTTGTGTTTAGGACCAATGATGGCCCAATAATGTGTGTTTATTTGGGACTAATGAGTCCCACTAAGGTTTGTATATAACCAATAAGTTGTGTTTAGGACCAATGATGGCCCTATAAGGAGTGTTTAGTAGGGCAATGAGGGTCGGTTGGGACCAATGACTCCCAATAAAGTGTGTATATAACCAATAAGTTGTGTTTACGACCAATTATGGCCCAATAAGGTGTGTTTAGTTGGGACCAATGAGTCCCACTAATGTGTGCATATAACCAATACGTTGTGTTTAGGACCAATGATGGCACAATAAAGTGGGTTTAGGGACAATGAGGGTTAGTTGGCACCAATGAGTCCTAATAAGGTGTTTATATAACCAATAAGTTGTGTTTACGACCAATTATGGCCCAATATGGTGTGTTTAGTTGGGACTAATGAGTCCCACTAAGGTTTGTATATAACCAATAAGTTGTGTTTAGGACCAATGATGGCCCTATAAGGAGTGTTTAGTAGGGCAATGAGGGTCGGTTGGGACCAATGACTCCCAATAAAGTGTGTATATAACCAATAAGTTGTGTTTACGACCAATTATGGCCCAATAAGGTGTGTTTAGTTGGGACCAATGAGTCCCACTAATGTGTGCATATAACCAATACGTTGTGTTTAGGACCAATGATGGCACAATAAAGTGGGTTTAGGGACAATGAGGGTTAGTTGGCACCAATGAGTCCTAATAATGTGTTTATATAACCAATAAGTTGTGTTTACGACCAATTATGGCCCAATATGATGTGTTTAGTTGGGACTAATGAGTCCCACTAAGGTGTGTATATAACCAATAAATTATGTTTAGGACCAATGATGGCCCAATAAGGTGTGTTTAGTAGGGGCAATGAGGGTCGGTTAGAACCAATAATTCCTAGAAAGGTGTGTATATAACCAATAAGTTGTGTTTAGGACCAATGATGGCCCAATAATGTGTGTTTAGTTGGGAATAATGAGTCCCACTAAGGTTTGTATATAACCAATAAGTTGTGTTTAGGACCAATGATGGCCCTATAAGGAGTGTTTAGTAGGGCATTGAGGGTCGGTTGGGACCAATAAGTCCTAGTAAGGTGTGTCTTATATAACCAATAAGTTGTGTTAAGGACCAATGATGGCCCGATAATGTGTGTTTAAGGGCAATGAGGGTCCGTTGGGACCAATGAGTCCAAATAAAGTGTGTATATAACCAATAAATTGTGTTTACGACCAATTATGGCCCAATAAGGTGTGTTTAGTTGGGACCAATGAGTCCCACTAATGTGTGCATATAACCAATACGTTGTGTTTAGGACCAATGATGGCACAATAAAGTGGGTTTAGGGACAATGAGGGTTAGTTGGCACCAATGAGTCCTAATAAGGTGTTTATATAACCAATAAGTTGTGTTTACGACCAGTTATGGCCCAATATGGTGTGTTTAGTTGGGACTAATGAGTCCCACTAAGGTGTGTATATAATAAATAAATTATGTTTAGGACCAATGATGGCCCAATAAGGTGTGTTTAGTAGGGCAATGAGGGTCAGTTAGAACCAATAAGTCCTAGTAAGGTGTGTATATAACCAATAAGTTGTGTTTAGGACCAATGATGGCCCAATAATGTGTGTTTATTTGGGACTAATGAGTCCCACTAAGGTTTGTATATAACTAATAAGTTGTGTTTAGGACCAATGATGGCCCTATAAGGAGTGTTTAGTAGGGCAATAAGGGTCGGTTGGGACCAATGACTCCCAATAAAGTGTGTATATAACCAATAAGTTGTGTTTACGACCAATTATGGCCCAATAAGGTGTGTTTAGTTGGGACCAATGAGTCCCACTAATGTGTGCATATAACCAATACGTTGTGTTTAGGACCAATGATGGCACAATAAAGTGGGTTTAGGGACAATGAGGGTTAGTTGGCACCAATGAGTCCTAATAAGGTGTTTATATAACCAATAAGTTGTGTTTACGACCAATTATGGCCCAATATGGTGTGTTTAGTTGGGACTAATGAGTCCCACTAAGGTTTGTATATAACCAATAAGTTGTGTATAGGACCAATGATGGCCCTATAAGGAGTGTTTAGTAGGGCAATGAGGGTCGGTTGGGACCAATGACTCCCAATAAAGTGTGTATATAACCAATAAGTTGTGTTTACGACCAATTATGGCCCAATAAGGTGTGTTTAGTAGGGCAATGAGGGTCGGTTAGAACCAATAAGTCCTAGTAAGGTGTGTATATAACCAATAAGTTGTGTTTAGGACCAATGATGGCCCAATAATGTGTGTTTAGTTGGGACTAATGAGTCCCACTAAGGTTTGTATATAACCAATAAGTTGTGTTTAGGACCAATGATGGCCCTATAAGGAGTGTTTCATAGGGCAATGAGGGTCAGTTGGGACCAATAAGTCCTAGTAAGGTGTATCTTATATAACCAATAAGTTGTGTTAAGGACCAATGATGGCCCAATAATGTGTGTTTAAGGGCAATGAGGGTCCGTTGGGACCAATGAGTCCCAATAAAGTGTGTATATAACCAATAAATTGTGTTTACGACCAATTATGGCCCAATAAGGTGTGTTTAGTTGGGACCAATGAGTCCCACTAATGTGTGCATATAACCAATACGTTGTGTTTAGGACCAATGATGGCACAATAAAGTGGGTTTAGGGACAATGAGGGTTAGTTGGCACCAATGAGTCCTAATAAGGTGTTTATATAACCAATAAGTTGTGTTTACGACCAATTATGGCCTAATATGGTGTGTTTAGTTGGGACTAATGAGTCCCACTAAGGTGTGTATATAATAAATAAATTATGTTTAGGACCAATGATGGTCCAATAAGGTGTGTTTAGTAGGGCAATGAGGGTCAGTTAGAACCAATAAGTCCTAGTAAGGTGTGTATATAACCAATAAGTTGTGTTTAGGACCAATGATGGCCCAATAATGTGTGTTTCGTTGGGACTAATGAGTCCCACTAAGGTTTGTATATAACCAATAAGTTGTGTTTAGGACCAATGATGGCCCTATAAGGAGTGTTTAGTAGGGCAATGAGGGTCGGTTGGGACCAATGACTCCCAATAAAGTGTGTATATAACCAATAAGTTGTGTTTACGACCAATTATGGCCCAATAAGGTGTGTTTAGTTGGGACCAATGAGTCCCACTAATGTGTGCATATAACCAATACGTTGTGTTTAGGACCAATGATGGCACAATAAAGTGGGTTTAGGGACAATGAGGGTTAGTTGGCACCAATGAGTCCTAATAAGGTGTTTATATAACCAATAAGTTGTGTTTACGACCAATTATGGCCCAATATGATGTGTTTAGTTGGGACTAATGAGTCCCACTAAGGTGTGTATATAACCAATAAATTATGTTTAGGACCAATGATGGCCCAATAAGGTGTGTTTAGTAGGGGCAATGAGGGTCGGTTAGAACCAATAAGTCCTAGTAAGGTGTGTATATAACCAATAAGTTTTCTTTAGGACCAATGATGGCCCAATAATGTGTGTTTAGTTGGGACTAATGAGTCCCACTAAGGTTTGTATATAACCAATAAGTTGTGTTTAGGACCAATGATTGCACTATAAGGAGTGTTTAGTAGGGCAATGAGGGTCGGTTGGGACCAATAAGTCCTAGTAAGGTGTGTCTTATATAACCAATAAGTTGTGTTTAGGACCAATGATGGCCCAATAATGTGTGTTTAAGGGAAATGAGGGTCAGTTGGGACCAATGAGTCCCAATAATGTGTGTATATAACCAATAAGTTGTGTTTACGACCAATTATGGCCCAATAAGGTGTGTTTAGTTGGGACCAATGAGTCCCACTAATGTGTACATATAACCAATACGTTGTGTTTAGGACCAATGATGGCACAATAAAGTCGGTTTAGGGACAATGAGGGTTAGTTGGCACCAATGAGTCCTAATAAGGTGTTTATATCACCAATAAGTTGTGTTTATGACCAATTATGGCCCAATATGGTGTGTTTAGTTGGGACTAATGAGTCCCACTAGGGTGTTTATATAACCAATAAATTATGTTTAGGACCAATGATGGCCCAATAAGGTGTGTTTAGTAGGGCAATGAGGGTCGGTTAGAACCAATAAGTCCTAGTAAGGTGTGTATATAACCAATAAGTTGTGTTTAGGACCAATGATGGCCCAATAATGTGTGTTTAGTTGGGACTCATGAGTCCCACTAAGGTTTGTATATAACCAATAAGTTGTGTTTAGGACCAATGATGGCACTATAAGGAGTGTTTAGTAGGGCAATGAGGGTCAGTTGGGACCAATAAGTCCTAGTAAGGTGTATCTTATATAACCAATAAGTTGTGTTAAGGACCAATGATGGCCCAATAATGTGTGTTTAAGGGCAATGAGGGTCCGTTGGGACCAATGAGTCCCAATAAAGTGTGTATATAACCAATAAATTGTGTTTACGACCAATTATGGCCCAATAAGGTGTGTTTAGTTGGGACCAATGAGTCCCACTAATGTGTGCATATAACCAATACGTTGTGTTTAGGACCAATGATGGCACAATAAAGTGGGTTTAGGGACAATGAGGGTTAGTTGGCACCAATGAGTCCTAATAAGGTGTTTATATAACCAATAAGTTGTGTTTACGACCAATTATGGCCTAATATGGTGTGTTTAGTTGGGACTAATGAGTCCCACTAAGGTGTGTATATAATAAATAAATTATGTTTAGGACCAATGATGGTCCAATAAGGTGTGTTTAGTAGGGCAATGAGGGTCAGTTAGAACCAATAAGTCCTAGTAAGGTGTGTATATAACCAATAAGTTGTGTTTAGGACCAATGATGGCCCAATAATGTGTGTTTCGTTGGGACTAATGAGTCCCACTAAGGTTTGTATATAACCAATAAGTTGTGTTTAGGACCAATGATGGCCCTATAAGGAGTGTTTAGTAGGGCAATGAGGGTCGGTTGGGACCAATGACTCCCAATAAAGTGTGTATATAACCAATAAGTTGTGTTTACGACCAATTATGGCCCAATAAGGTGTGTTTAGTTGGGACCAATGAGTCCCACTAATGTGTGCATGTAACCAATACGTTGTGTTTAGGACCAATGATGGCCCAATTATGTGTGTTTAGGGACAATGAGGGTTAGTTGGCACCAATGAGTCCTAATAAGGTGTTTATATAACCAATAAGTTGTGTTTACGCTGAATTATGGCCGAATATGGTGTGTTTAGTTGGGACTAATGAGTCCCACTAAGGTGTGTATATAACCAATAAATTATGTTTAGGACCAATGATGGCCCAATAAGGTGTGTTTAGTAGGGCAATGAGGGTCGGTTAGAACCAATAAGTCCTAGTAAGGTGTGTATATAACCAATAAGTTGTGTTTAGGACCAATGATGGCCCAATAATGTGTGTTTAAGGGCAATGAGGGTCCGTTGGGACCAATGAGTCCCAATAAAGTGTGTATATAACCAATAAATTGTGTTTACGACCAATTATGGCCCAATAAGGTGTGTTTAGTTGGGACCAATGAGTCCCACTAATGTGTGCATATAACCAATACGTTGTGTTTAGGACCAATGATGGCACAATAAAGTGGGTTTAGGGACAATGAGGGTTAGTTGGCACCAATAAGTCCTAATAAGGTGTTTATATAACCAATAAGTTGTGTTTACGACCAGTTATGGCCCAATATGGTGTGTTTAGTTGGGACTAATGAGTCCCACTAAGGCGTGTATATAATAAATAAATTATGTTTAGGACCAATGATGGCCCAATAAGGTGTGTTTAGTAGGGCAATGAGGGTCAGTTAGAACCAATAAGTCCTAGTAAGGTGTGTATATAACCAATAAGTTGTGTTTAGGACCAATGATGGCCCAATAATGTGTGTTTATTTGGGACTAATGAGTCCCACTAAGGTTTGTATATAACCAATAAGTTGTGTTTAGGACCAATGATGGCCCTATAAGGAGTGTTTAGTAGGGCAATGAGGGTCGGTTGGGACCAATGACTCCCAATAAAGTGTGTATATAACCAATAAGTTGTGTTTACGACCAATTATGGCCCAATAAGGTGTGTTTAGTTGGGACCAATGAGTCCCACTAATGTGTGCATATAACCAATACGTTGTGTTTAGGACCAATGATGGCACAATAAAGTGGGTTTAGGGACAATGAGGGTTAGTTGGCACCAATAAGTCCTAATAAGGTGTTTATATAACCAATAAGTTGTGTTTACGACCAATTATGGCCCAATATGGTGTGTTTAGTTGGGACTAATGAGTCCCACTAAGGTTTGTATATAACCAATAAGTTGTGTTTAGGAGCAATGATGGCCCTATAAGGAGTGTTTAGTAGGGCAATGAGGGTCGGTTGGGACCAATGACTCCCAATAAAGTGTGTATATAACCAATAAGTTGTGTTTACGACCAGTTATGGCCCAATATGGTGTGTTTAGTTGGGACTAATGAGTCCCACTAAGGTGTGTATATAATAAATAAATTATGTTTAGGACCAATGATGGCCCAATAAGGTGTGTTTAGTAGGGCAATGAGGGTCAGTTAGAACCAATAAGTCCTAGTAAGGTGTGTATATAACCAATAAGTTGTGTTTAGGACCAATGATGGCCCAATAATGTGTGTTTATTTGGGACTAATGAGTCCCACTAAGGTTTGTATATAACCAATAAGTTGTGTTTAGGACCAATGATGGCCCTATAAGGAGTGTTTAGTAGGGCAATGAGGGTCGGTTGGGACCAATGACTCCCAATAAAGTGTGTATATAACCAATAAGTTGTGTTTACGACCAATTATGGCCCAATAAGGTGTGTTTAGTTGGGACCAATGAGTCCCACTAATGTGTGCATATAACCAATACGTTGTGTTTAGGACCAATGATGGCACAATAAAGTGGGTTTAGGGACAATGAGGGTTAGTTGGCACCAATAAGTCCTAATAAGGTGTTTATATAACCAATAAGTTGTGTTTACGACCAATTATGGCCCAATATGGTGTGTTTAGTTGGGACTAATGAGTCCCACTAAGGTTTGTATATAACCAATAAGTTGTGTTTAGGACCAATGATGGCCCTATAAGGAGTGTTTAGTAGGGCAATGAGGGTCGGTTGGGACCAATGACTCCCAATAAAGTGTGTATATAACCAATAAGTTGTGTTTACGACCAATTATGGCCCAATATGATGTGTTTAGTTGGGACTAATGAGTCCCACTAAGGTGTGTATATAACCAATAAATCATGTTTAGGACCAATGATGGCCCAATAAGGTGTGTTTAGTAGGGGCAATGAGTGTCGGTTAGAACCAATAAGTCCTAGTAAGGTGTGTATATAACCAATAAGTTGTGTTTAGGACCAATGATGGCCCAATAAGGTGTGTTTAGTTGGGACCAATGAGTCCCACTAATGTGTGCATATAACCAATACGTTGTGTTTAGGACCAATGATGGCACAATAAAGTGGGTTTAGGGACAATGAGGGTTAGTTGGCACCAATGAGTCCTAATAAGGTGTTTATATAACCAATAAGTTGTGTTTACGACCAGTTATGGCCCAATATGGTGTGTTTAGTTGGGACTAATGAGTCCCACTAAGGTGTGTATATAATAAATAAATTATGTTTAGGACCAATGATGGCCCAATAAGGTGTGTTTAGTAGGGCAATGAGGGTCAGTTAGAACCAATAAGTCCTAGTAAGGTGTGTATATAACCAATAAGTTGTGTTTAGGACCAATGATGGCCCAATATTGTGTGTTTAGTTGGGACTAATGAGTCCCACTAAGGTTTGTATATAACCAATAAGTTGTGTTTAGGACCAATGATGGCCCTATAAGGAGTGTTTAGTAGGGCAATGAGGGTCGGTTGGGACCAATGACTCCCAATAAAGTGTGTATATAACCAATAAGTTGTGTTTACGACCAATTATGGCCCAATAAGGTGTGTTTAGTTGGGACCAATGAGTCCCACTAATGTGTGCATATAACCAATACGTTGTGTTTAGGACCAATGATGGCACAATAAAGTGGGTTTAGGGACAATGAGGGTTAGTTGGCACCAATGAGTCCTAATAAGGTGTTTATATAACCAATAAGTTGTGTTTACGACCAATTATGGCCCAATATGGTGTGTTTAGTTGGGACTAATGAGTCCCACTAAGGTGTGTATATAACCAATAAATTATGTTTAGGACCAATGATGGCCCAATAAGGTGTGTTTAGTAGGGGCAATGAGTGTCGGTTAGAACCAATAAGTCCTAGTAAGGTGTGTATATAACCAATAAGTTGTGTTTAGGACCAATGATGGCCCAATAATGTGTGTTTAGTTGGGACTAATGAGTCCCACTAAGGTTTGTATATAACCAATAAGTTGTGTTTAGGACCAATGATGGCCCTATAAGGAGTGTTTAGTAGGGCAATGAGGGTCGGTTGGGACCAATAAGTCCTAGTAAGGTGTGTCTTATATAACCAATAAGTTGTGTTAAGGACCAATGATGGCCCGATAATGTGTGTTTAAGGGCAATGAGGGTCCGTTGGGACCAATGAGTCCCAATAAAGTGTGTATATAACCAATAAATTGTGTTTACGACCAATTATGGCCCAATAAGGTGTGTTTAGTTGGGACCAATGAGTCCCACTAATGTGTGCATATAACCAATACGTTGTGTTTAGGACCAATGATGGCACAATAAAGTGGGTTTAGGGACAATGAGGGTTAGTTGGCACCAATGAGTCCTAATAAGGTGTTTATATAACCAATAAGTTGTGTTTACGACCAGTTATGGCCCAATATGGTGTGTTTAGTTGGGACTAGACTAGAGTCCCACTAAGGTGTGTATATAATAAATAAATTATGTTTAGGACCAATGATGGCCCAATAAGGTGTGTTTAGTAGGGCAATGAGGGTCAGTTAGAACCAATAAGTCCTAGTAAGGTGTGTATATAACCAATAAGTTGTGTTTAGGACCAATGATGGCCCAATAATGTGTGTTTAGTTGGGACTAATGAGTCCCACTAAGGTTTGTATATAACCAATAAGTTGTGTTTAGGACCAATGATGGCCCTATAAGGAGTGTTTAGTAGGGCAATGAGGGTCGGTTGGGACCAATGACTCCCAATAAAGTGTGTATATAACCAATAAGTTGTGTTTACGACCAATTATGGCCCAATAAGGTGTGTTTAGTTGGGACCAATGAGTCCCACTAATGTGTGCATATAACCAATACGTTGTGTTTAGGACCAATGATGGCACAATAAAGTGGGTTTAGGGACAATGAGGGTTAGTTGGCACCAATGAGTCCTAATAAGGTGTTTATATAACCAATAAGTTGTGTTTACGACCAATTATGGCCCAATATGGTGTGTTTAGTTGGGACTAATGAGTCCCACTAAGGTGTGTATATAACCAATAAATTATGTTTAGGACCAATGATGGCCCAATAAGGTGTGTTTAGTAGGGCAATGAGGGTCGGTTAGAACCAATAAGTCCTAGTAAGGTGTGTATATAACCAATAAGTTGTGTTTAGGACCAATGATGGCCCAATAATGTGTGTTTAGTTGGGACTAATGAGTCCCACTAAGGTTTGTATATAACCAATAAGTTGTGTTTAGGACCAATGATGGCCCTATAAGGAGTGTTTAGTAGGGCAATGAGGGTCAGTTGGGACCAATAAGTCCTAGTAAGGTGTATCTTATATAACCAATAAGTTGTGTTTAGGACCAATGATGGCCCTATAAGGAGTGTTTAGTAGGGCAGTGAGGGTCGGTTGGGACCAATGACTCCCAATAAAGTGTGTATATAACCAATAAGTTGTGTTTACGACCAATTATGGCCCAATAAGGTGTGTTTAGTTGGGACCAATGAGTCCCACTAATGTGTGCATATAACCAATACGTTGTGTTTAGGACCAATGATGGCACAATAAAGTGGGTTTAGGGACAATGAGGGTTAGTTGGCACCAATGAGTCCTAATAAGGTGTTTATATAACCAATAAGTTGTGTTTACGACCAATTATGGCCCAATATGGTGTGTTTAGTTGGGACTAATGAGTCCCACTAAGGTGTGTATATAACCAATAAATTATGTTTAGGACCAATGATGGCCCAATAAGGTGTGTTTAGTAGGGGCAATGAGGGTCGGTTAGAACCAATAAGTCCTAGTAAGGTGTGTATATAACCAATAAGTTGTGTTTAGGACCAATGATGGCCCAATAATGTGTGTTTAGTTGGGACTAATGAGTCCCACTAAGGTTTGTATATAACCAATAAGTTGTGTTTAGGACCAATGATGGCCCTATAAGGAGTGTTTAGTAGGGCAATGAGGGTCGGTTGGGACCAATAAGTCCTAGTAAGGTGTGTCTTATATAACCAATAAGTTGTGTTAAGGACCAATGATGGCCCGATAATGTGTGTTTAAGGGCAATGAGGGTCCGTTGGGACCAATGAGTCCCAATAAAGTGTGTATATAACCAATAAATTGTGTTTACGACCAATTATGGCCCAATAAGGTGTGTTTAGTTGGGACCAATGAGTCCCACTAATGTGTGCATATAACCAATACGTTGTGTTTAGGACCAATGATGGCACAATAAAGTGGGTTTAGGGACAATGAGGGTTAGTTGGCACCAATGAGTCCTAATAAGGTGTTTATATAACCAATAAGTTGTGTTTACGACCAGTTATGGCCCAATATGGTGTGTTTAGTTGGGACTAATGAGTCCCACTGTAAGGTGTTGTATATAATAAATAAATTATGTTTAGGACCAATGATGGCCCAATAAGGTGTGTTTAGTAGGGCAATGAGGGTCAGTTAGAACCAATAAGTCCTAGTAAGGTGTGTATATAACCAATAAGTTGTGTTTAGGACCAATGATGGCCCAATAATGTGTGTTTAGTTGGGACTAATGAGTCCCACTAAGGTTTGTATATAACCAATAAGTTGTGTTTAGGACCAATGATGGCCCTATAAGGAGTGTTTAGTAGGGCAATGAGGGTCGGTTGGGACCAATGACTCCCAATAAAGTGTGTATATAACCAATAAGTTGTGTTTACGACCAATTATGGCCCAATAAGGTGTGTTTAGTTGGGACCAATGAGTCCCACTAATGTGTGCATATAACCAA
The DNA here is from genome assembly GCA_039602395.1 of Deinandra increscens subsp. villosa. Taxonomy (NCBI): domain Eukaryota; kingdom Viridiplantae; phylum Streptophyta; class Magnoliopsida; order Asterales; family Asteraceae; genus Deinandra; species Deinandra increscens. The sequence goes on from JBCNJP010009161.1 coordinate 12,460, forward strand.
TACGTTGTGTTTAGGACCAATGATGGCACAATAAAGTGGGTTTAGGGACAATGAGGGTTAGTTGGCACCAATGAGTCCTAATAAGGTGTTTATATAACCAATAAGTTGTGTTTACGACCAATTATGGCCCAATATGGTGTGTTTAGTTGGGACAAATGAGTCCCACTAAGGTGTGTATATAACCAATAAATTATGTTTAGGACCAATGATGGCCCAATAAGGTGTGTTTAGTAGGGCAATGAGGGTCGGTTAGAACCAATAAGTCCTAGTAAGGTGTGTATATAACCAATAAGTTGTGTTTAGGACCAATGATGGCCCAATAATGTGTGTTTAGTTGGGACTAATGAGTCCCACTAAGGTTTGTATATAACCAATAAGTTGTGTTTAGGACCAATGATGGCCCTATAAGGAGTGTTTAGTAGGGCAATGAGGGTCAGTTGGGACCAATAAGTCCTAGTAAGGTGTATCTTATATAACCAATAAGTTGTGTTTAGGACCAATGATGGCCCAATAATGTGTGTTTAAGGGCAATGAGGGTCCGTTGGGACCAATGAGTCCCAATAAAGTGTGTATATAACCAATAAGTTGTGTTTACGACCAATTATGGCCCAATAAGGTGTGTTTAGTTGGGACCAATGAGTCCCACTAATGTGTGCATATAACCAATACGTTGTGTTTAGGACCAATGATGGCACAATAAAGTGGGTTTAGGGACAATGAGGGTTAGTTGGCACCAATGAGTCCTAATAAGGTGTTTATATAACCAATAAGTTGTGTTTACGACCAATTATGGCCCAATATGGTGTGTTTAGTTGGGACAAATGAGTCCCACTAAGGTGTGTATATAACCAATAAATTATGTTTAGGACCAATGATGGCCCAATAAGGTGTGTTTAGTAGGGCAATGAGGGTCGGTTAGAACCAATAAGTCCTAGTAAGGTGTGTATATAACCAATAAGTTGTGTTTAGGACCAATGATGGCCCAATAATGTGTGTTTAGTTGGGACTAATGAGTCCCACTAAGGTTTGTATATAACCAATAAGTTGTGTTTAGGACCAATGATGGCCCTATAAGGAGTGTTTAGTAGGGCAATGAGGGTCAGTTGGGACCAATAAGTCCTAGTAAGGTGTATCTTATATAACCAATAAGTTGTGTTAAGGACCAATGATGGCCCAATAATGTGTGTTTAAGGGCAATGAGGGTCCGTTGGGACCAATGAGTCCCAATAAAGTGTGTATATAACCAATAAATTGTGTTTACGACCAATTATGGCCCAATAAGGTGTGTTTAGTTGGGACCAATGAGTCCCACTAATGTGTGCATATAACCAATACGTTGTGTTTAGGACCAATGATGGCACAATAAAGTGGGTTTAGGGACAATGAGGGTTAGTTGGCACCAATGAGTCCTAATAAGGTGTTTATATAACCAATAAGTTGTGTTTACGACCAATTATGGCCCAATATGGTGTGTTTAGTTGGGACTAATGAGTCCCACTAAGGTGTGTATATAACAAATAAATTATGTTTAGGACCAATGATGGCCCAATAAGGTGTGTTTAGTAGGGCAATGAGGGTCAGTTAGAACCAATAAGTCCTAGTAAGGTGTGTATATAACCAATAAGTTGTGTTTAGGACCAATGATGGCCCAATAATGTGTGTTTAGTTGGGACTAATGAGTCGCACTAAGGTTTGTATATAACCAATAAGTTGTGTTTAGGACCAATGATGGCCCTATAAGGAGTGTTTAGTAGGGCAATGAGGGTCTGGTTTGGGTATCCTAATGACATTCCCATAATAAAGTGTGTATATAACCAATAAGTTGTGTTTACGACCAATTATGGCCCAATAAGGTGTGTTTAGTTGGGACCAATGAGTCCCACTAATGTGTGCATATAACCAATACGTTGTGTTTAGGACCAATGATGGCACAATAAAGTGGGTTTAGGGACAATGAGGGTTAGTTGGCACCAATGAGTCCTAATAAGGTGTTTATATAACCAATAAGTTGTGTTTACGACCAATTATGGCCCAATATGGTGTGTTTAGTTGGGACAAATGAGTCCCACTAAGGTGTGTATATAACCAATAAATTATGTTTAGGACCAATGATGGCCCAATAAGGTGTGTTTAGTAGGGCAATGAGGGTCGGTTAGAACCAATAAGTCCTAGTAAGGTGTGTATATAACCAATAAGTTGTGTTTAGGACCAATGATGGCCCAATAATGTGTGTTTAGTTGGGACTAATGAGTCCCACTAAGGTTTGTATATAACCAATAAGTTGTGTTTAGGACCAATGATGGCCCTATAAGGAGTGTTTAGTAGGGCAATGAGGGTCAGTTGGGACCAATAAGTCCTAGTAAGGTGTATCTTATATAACCAATAAGTTGTGTTAAGGACCAATGATGGCCCAATAATGTGTGTTTAAGGGCAATGAGGGTCCGTTGGGACCAATGAGTCCCAATAAAGTGTGTATATAACCAATAAATTGTGTTTACGACCAATTATGGCCCAATAAGGTGTGTTTAGTTGGGACCAATGAGTCCCACTAATGTGTGCATATAACCAATACGTTGTGTTTAGGACCAATGATGGCACAATAAAGTGGGTTTAGGGACAATGAGGGTTAGTTGGCACCAATGAGTCCTAATAAGGTGTTTATATAACCAATAAGTTGTGTTTACGACCAATTATGGCCCAATATGGTGTGTTTAGTTGGGACCAATGAGTCCCACTAATGTGTGCATATAACCAATACGTTGTGTTTAGGACCAATGATGGCACAATAAAGTGGGTTTAGGGACAATGAGGGTTAGTTGGCACCAATGAGTCCTAATAAGGTGTTTATATAACCAATAAGTTGTGTTTACGACCAATTATGGCCCAATATGGTGTGTTTAGTTGGGACTAATGAGTCCCACTAAGGTGTGTATATAATAAATAAATTATGTTTAGGACCAATGATGGCCCAATAAGGTGTGTTTAGTAGGGCAATGAGGGTCAGTTAGAACCAATAAGTCCTAGTAAGGTGTGTATATAACCAATAAGTTGTGTTTAGGACCAATGATGGCCCAATAATGTGTGTTTAGTTGGGACTAATGAGTCGCACTAAGGTTTGTATATAACCAATAAGTTGTGTTTAGGACCAATGATGGCCCTATAAGGAGTGTTTAGTAGGGCAATGAGGGTCGGTTGGGACCAATGACTCCTAATAAAGTGTGTATATAACCAATAAGTTGTGTTTACGACCAATTATGGCCCAATAAGGTGTGTTTAGTTGGGACCAATGAGTCCCACTAATGTGTGCATATAACCAATACGTTGTGTTTAGGACCAATGATGGCACAATAAAGTGGGTTTAGGGACAATGAGGGTTAGTTGGCACCAATGAGTCCTAATAAGGTGTTTATATAACCAATAAGTTGTGTTTACGACCAATTATGGCCCAATATGGTGTGTTTAGTTGGGACTAATGAGTCCCACTAAGGTGTGTATATAACCAATAAATTATGTTTAGGACCAATGATGGCCCAATAAGGTGTGTTTAGTAGGGCAATGAGGGTCGGTTAGAACCAATAAGTCCTAGTAAGGTGTGTATATAACCAATAAGTTGTGTTTAGGACCAATGATGGCCCAATAATGTGTGTTTAGTTGGGACTAATGAGTCCCACTAAGGTTTGTATATAACCAATAAGTTGTGTTTAGGACCAATGATGGCCCTATAAGGAGTGTTTAGTAGGGCAATGAGGGTCAGTTGGGACCAATAAGTCCTAGTAAGGTGTATCTTATATAACCAATAAGTTGTGTTAAGGACCAATGATGGCCCAATAATGTGTGTTTAAGGGCAATGAGGGTCCGTTGGGACCAATGAGTCCCAATAAAGTGTGTATATAACCAATAAATTGTGTTTACGACCAATTATGGCCCAATAAGGTGTGTTTAGTTGGGACCAATGAGTCCCACTAATGTGTGCATATAACCAATACGTTGTGTTTAGGACCAATGATGGCACAATAAAGTGGGTTTAGGGACAATGAGGGTTAGTTGGCACCAATGAGTCCTAATAAGGTGTTTATATAACCAATAAGTTGTGTTTACGACCAATTATGGCCCAATATGGTGTGTTTAGTTGGGACAAATGAGTCCCACTAAGGTGTGTATATAACCAATAAATTATGTTTAGGACCAATGATGGCCCAATAAGGTGTGTTTAGTAGGGCAATGAGGGTCGGTTAGAACCAATAAGTCCTAGTAAGGTGTGTATATAACCAATAAGTTGTGTTTAGGACCAATGATCGCCCAATAATGTGTGTTTAGTTGGGACTAATGAGTCCCACTAAGGTTTGTATATAACCAATAAGTTGTGTTTAGGACCAATGATGGCCCTATAAGGAGTGTTTAGTAGGGCAATGAGGGTCAGTTGGGACCAATAAGTCCTAGTAAGGTGTATCTTATATAACCAATAAGTTGTGTTAAGGACCAATGATGGCCCAATAATGTGTGTTTAAGGGCAATGAGGGTCCGTTGGGACCAATGAGTCCCAATAAAGTGTGTATATAACCAATAAATTGTGTTTACGACCAATTATGGCCCAATAAGGTGTGTTTAGTTGGGACCAATGAGTCCCACTAATGTGTGCATATAACCAATACGTTGTGTTTAGGACCAATGATGGCACAATAAAGTGGGTTTAGGGACAATGAGGGTTAGTTGGCACCAATGAGTCCTAATAAGGTGTTTATATAACCAATAAGTTGTGTTTACGACCAATTATGGCCCAATATGGTGTGTTTAGTTGGGACTAATGAGTCCCACTAAGGTGTGTATATAATAAATAAATTATGTTTAGGACCAATGATGGTCCAATAAGGTGTGTTTAGTAGGGCAATGAGGGTCAGTTAGAACCAATAAGTCCTAGTAAGGTGTGTATATAACCAATAAGTTGTGTTTAGGACCAATGATGGCCCAATAATGTGTGTTTAGTTGGGACTAATGAGTCGCACTAAGGTTTGTATATAACCAATAAGTTGTGTTTAGGACCAATGATGGCCCTATAAGGAGTGTTTAGTAGGGCAATGAGGGTCGGTTGGGACCAATGACTCCAAATAAAGTGTGTATATAACCAATAAGTTGTGTTTACGACCAATTATGGCCCAATAAGGTGTGTTTAGTTGGGACCAATTAGTCCCACTAATGTGTGCATATAACCAATACGTTGTGTTTAGGACCAATGATGGCACAATAAAGTGGGTTTAGGGACAATGAGGGTTAGTTGGCACCAATGAGTCCTAATAAGGTGTTTATATAACCAATAAGTTGTGTTTACGACCAATTATGGCCCAATATGGTGTGTTTAGTTGGGACAAGTGAGTCCCACTAAGGTGTGTATATAACCAATAAATTATGTTTAGGACCAATGATGGCCCAATAAGGTGTGTTTAGTAGGGCAATGAGGGTCGGTTAGAACCAATAAGTCCTAGTAAGGTGTGTATATAACCAATAAGTTGTGTTTAGGACCAATGATGGCCCAATAATGTGTGTTTAGTTGGGACTAATGAGTCCCACTAAGGTTTGTATATAACCAATAAGTTGTGTTTAGGACCAATGATGGCCCTATAAGGAGTGTTTAGTAGGGCAATGAGGGTCAGTTGGGACCAATAAGTCCTAGTAAGGTGTATCTTATATAACCAATAAGTTGTGTTAAGGACCAATGATGGCCCAATAATGTGTGTTTAAGGGCAATGAGGGTCCGTTGGGACCAATGAGTCCCAATAAAGGGTGTATATAACCAATAAATTGTGTTTACGACCAATTATGGCCCAATAAGGTGTGTTTAGTTGGGACCAATGAGTCCCACTAATGTGTGTATATAACCAATACGTTGTGTTTAGGACCAATGATGGCACAATAAAGTGGGTTTAGGGACAATGAGGGTTAGTTGGCACCAATGAGTCCTAATAAGGTGTTTATATAACCAATAAGTTGTGTTTACGACCAATTATGGCCCAATATGGTGTGTTTAGTTGGGACAAATGAGTCCCACTAAGGTGTGTATATAACCAATAAATTATGTTTAAGACCAATGATGGCCCAATAAGGTGTGTTTAGTAGGGCAATGAGGGTCGGTTAGAACCAATAAGTCCTAGTAAGGTGTGTATATAACCAATAAGTTGTGTTTAGGACCAATGATCGCCCAATAATGTGTGTTTAGTTGGGACTAATGAGTCCCACTAAGGTTTGTATATAACCAATAAGTTGTGTTTAGGACCAATGATGGCCCTATAAGGAGTGTTTAGTAGGGCAATGAGGGTCAGTTGGGACCAATAAGTCCTAGTAAGGTGTATCTTATATAACCAATAAGTTGTGTTAAGGACCAATGATGGCCCAATAATGTGTGTTTAAGGGCAATGAGGGTCCGTTGGGACCAATGAGTCCCAATAAAGGGTGTATATAACCAATAAATTGTGTTTACGACCAATTATGGCCCAATAAGGTGTGTTTAGTTGGGACCAATGAGTCCCACTAATGTGTGCATATAACCAATACGTTGTGTTTAGGACCAATGATGGCACAATAAAGTGGGTTTAGGGACAATGAGGGTTAGTTGGCACCAATGAGTCCTAATAAGGTGTTTATATAACCAATAAGTTGTGTTTACGACCAATTATGGCCCAATATGGTGTGTTTAGTTGGGACTAATGAGTCCCACTAAGGTGTGTATATAATAAATAAATTATGTTTAGGACCAATGATGGTCCAATAAGGTGTGTTTAGTAGGGCAATGAGGGTCAGTTAGAACCAATAAGTCCTAGTAAGGTGTGTATATAACCAATAATTTGTGTTTAGGACCAATGATGGCCCAATAATGTGTGTTTAGTTGGGACTAATGAGTCGCACTAAGGTTTGTATATAACCAATAAGTTGTGTTTAGGACCAATGATGGCCCTATAAGGAGTGTTTAGTAGGGCAATGAGGGTCGGTTGGGACCAATGACTCCCAATAAAGTGTGTATATAACCAATAAGTTGTGTTTACGACCAATTATGGCCCAATAAGGTGTGTTTAGTTGGGACCAATTAGTCCCACTAATGTGTGCATATAACCAATACGTTGTGTTTAGGACCAATGATGGCACAATAAAGTGGGTTTAGGGACAATGAGGGTTAGTTGGCACCAATGAGTCCTAATAAGGTGTTTATATAACCAATAAGTTGTGTTTACGACCAATTATGGCCCAATATGGTGTGTTTAGTTGGGACAAATGAGTCCCACTAAGGTGTGTATATAACCAATAAATTATGTTTAAGACCAATGATGGCCCAATAAGGTGTGTTTAGTAGGGCAATGAGGGTCGGTTAGAACCAATAAGTCCTAGTAAGGTGTGTATATAACCAATAAGTTGTGTTTAGGACCAATGATCGCCCAATAATGTGTGTTTAGTTGGGACTAATGAGTCCCACTAAGGTTTGTATATAACCAATAAGTTGTGTTTAGGACCAATGATGGCCCTATAAGGAGTGTTTAGTAGGGCAATGAGGGTCAGTTGGGACCAATAAGTCCTAGTAAGGTGTATCTTATATAACCAATAAGTTGTGTTAAGGACCAATGATGGCCCAATAATGTGTGTTTAAGGGCAATGAGGGTCCGTTGGGACCAATGAGTCCCAATAAAGGGTGTATATAACCAATAAATTGTGTTTACGACCAATTATGGCCCAATAAGGTGTGTTTAGTTGGGACCAATGAGTCCCACTAATGTGTGCATATAACCAATATGTTGTGTTTAGGACCAATGATGGCACAATAAAGTGGGTTTAGGGACAATGAGGGTTAGTTGGCACCAATGAGTCCTAATAAGGTGTTTATATAACCAATAAGTTGTGTTTACGACCAATTATGGCCCAATATGGTGTGTTTAGTTGGGACTAATGAGTCCCACTAAGGTGTGTATATAATAAATAAATTATGTTTAGGACCAATGATGGTCCAATAAGGTGTGTTTAGTAGGGCAATGAGGGTCAGTTAGAACCAATAAGTCCTAGTAAGGTGTGTATATAACCAATAATTTGTGTTTAGGACCAATGATGGCCCAATAATGTGTGTTTAGTTGGGACTAATGAGTCGCACCAAGGTTTGTATATAACCAATAAGTTGTGTTTAGGACCAATGATGGCCCTATAAGGAGTGTTTAGTAGGGCAATGAGGGTCGGTTGGGACCAATGACTCCCAATAAAGTGTGTATATAACCAATAAGTTGTGTTTACGACCAATTATGGCCCAATAAGGTGTGTTTAGTTGGGACCAATTAGTCCCACTAATGTGTGCATATAACCAATACGTTGTGTTTAGGACCAATGATGGCACAATAAAGTGGGTTTAGGGAAAATGAGGGTTAGTTGGCACCAATGAGTCCTAATAAGGTGTTTATATAACCAATAAGTTGTGTTTACGACCAATTATGGCCCAATATGGTGTGTTTAGTTGGGACAAATGAGTCCCACTAAGGTGTGTATATAACCAATAAATTATGTTTAGGACCAATGATGGCCCAATAAGGTGTGTTTAGTAGGGCAATGAGGGTCGGTTAGAACCAATAAGTCCTAGTAAGGTGTGTATATAACCAATAAGTTGTGTTTAGGACCAATGATGGCCCAATAATGTGTGTTTAGTTGGGACTAATGAGTCCCACTAAGGTTTGTATATAACCAATAAGTTGTGTTTAGGACCAATTATGGCCCTATAAGGAGTGTTTAGTAGGGCAATGAGGGTCAGTTGGGACCAATAAGTCCTAGTAAGGTGTATCTTATATAACCAATAAGTTGTGTTAAGGACCAATGATGGCCCAATAATGTGTGTTTAAGGGCAATGAGGGTCCGTTGGGACCAATGAGTCCCAATAAAGGGTGTATATAACCAATAAATTGTGTTTACGACCAATTATGGCCCAATAAGGTGTGTTTAGTTGGGACCAATGAGTCCCACTAATGTGTGCATATAACCAATACGTTGTGTTTAGGACCAATGATGGCACAATAAAGTGGGTTTAGGGACAATGAGGGTTAGTTGGCACCAATGAGTCCTAATAAGGTGTTTATATAACCAATAAGTTGTGTTTACGACCAATTATGGCCCAATATGGTGTGTTTAGTTGGGACAAATGAGTCCCACTAAGGTGTGTATATAACCAATAAATTATGTTTAAGACCAATGATGGCCCAATAAGGTGTGTTTAGTAGGGCAATGAGGGTCGGTTAGAACCAATAAGTCCTAGTAAGGTGTGTATATAACCAATAAGTTGTGTTTAGGACCAATGATCGCCCAATAATGTGTGTTTAGTTGGGACTAATGAGTCCCACTAAGGTTTGTATATAACCAATAAGTTGTGTTTAGGACCAATGATGGCCCTATAAGGAGTGTTTAGTAGGGCAATGAGGGTCAGTTGGGACCAATAAGTCCTAGTAAGGTGTATCTTATATAACCAATAAGTTGTGTTAAGGACCAATGATGGCCCAATAATGTGTGTTTAAGGGCAATGAGGGTCCGTTGGGACCAATGAGTCCCAATAAAGGGTGTATATAACCAATAAATTGTGTTTACGACCAATTATGGCCCAATAAGGTGTGTTTAGTTGGGACCAATGAGTCCCACTAATGTGTGCATATAACCAATACGTTGTGTTTAGGACCAATGATGGCACAATAAAGTGGGTTTAGGGACAATGAGGGTTAGTTGGCACCAATGAGTCCTAATAAGGTGTTTATATAACCAATAAGTTGTGTTTACGACCAATTATGGCCCAATATGGTGTGTTTAGTTGGGACAAATGAGTCCCACTAAGGTGTGTATATAACCAATAAATTATGTTTAGGACCAATGATGGCCCAATAAGGTGTGTTTAGTAGGGCAATGAGGGTCGGTTAGAACCAATAAGTCCTAGTAAGGTGTGTATATAACCAATAAGTTGTGTTTAGGACCAATGATGGCCCAATAATGTGTGTTTAGTTGGGACTAATGAGTCCCACTAAGGTTTGTATATAACCAATAAGTTGTGTTTAGGACCAATTATGGCCCTATAAGGAGTGTTTAGTAGGGCAATGAGGGTCAGTTGGGACCAATAAGTCCTAGTAAGGTGTATCTTATATAACCAATAAGTTGTGTTAAGGACCAATGATGGCCCAATAATGTGTGTTTAAGGGCAATGAGGGTCCGTTGGGACCAATGAGTCCCAATAAAGGGTGTATATAACCAATAAATTGTGTTTACGACCAATTATGGCCCAATAATGTGTGTTTAGTTGGGACTAATGAGTCGCACTAAGGTTTGTATATAACCAATAAGTTGTGTTTAGGACCAATGATGGCCCTATAAGGAGTGTTTAGTAGGGCAATGAGGGTCGGTTGGGACCAATGACTCCCAATAAAGTGTGTATATAACCAATAAGTTGTGTTTACGACCAATTATGGCCCAATAAGGTGTGTTTAGTTGGGACCAATTAGTCCCACTAATGTGTGCATATAACCAATACGTTGTGTTTAGGACCAATGATGGCACAATAAAGTGGGTTTAGGGACAATGAGGGTTAGTTGGCACCAATGAGTCCTAATAAGGTGTTTATATAACCAATAAGTTGTGTTTACGACCAATTATGGCCCAATATGGTGTGTTTAGTTGGGACAAATGAGTCCCACTAAGGTGTGTATATAACCAATAAATTATATTTAAGACCAATGATGGCCCAATAAGGTGTGTTTAGTAGGGCAATGAGGGTCGGTTAGAACCAATAAGTCCTAGTAAGGTGTGTATATAACCAATAAGTTGTGTTTAGGACCAATGATCGCCCAATAATGTGTGTTTAGTTGGGACTAATGAGTCCCACTAAGGTTTGTATATAACCAATAAGTTGTGTTTAGGACCAATGATGGCCCTATAAGGAGTGTTTAGTAGGGCAATGAGGGTCAGTTGGGACCAATAAGTCCTAGTAAGGTGTATCTTATATAACCAATAAGTTGTGTTAAGGACCAATGATGGCCCAATAATGTGTGTTTAAGGGCAATGAGGGTCCGTTGGGACCAATGAGTCCCAATAAAGGGTGTATATAACCAATAAATTGTGTTTACGACCAATTATGGCCCAATAAGGTGTGTTTAGTTGGGACCAATGAGTCCCACTAATGTGTGCATATAACCAATACGTTGTGTTTAGGACCAATGATGGCACAATAAAGTGGGTTTAGGGACAATGAGGGTTAGTTGGCACCAATGAGTCCTAATAAGGTGTTTATATAACCAATAAGTTGTGTTTACGACCAATTATGGCCCAATATGGTGTGTTTAGTTGGGACTAATGAGTCCCACTAAGGTGTGTATATAATAAATAAATTATGTTTAGGACCAATGATGGTCCAATAAGGTGTGTTTAGTAGGGCAATGAGGGTCAGTTAGAACCAATAAGTCCTAGTAAGGTGTGTATATAACCAATAATTTGTGTTTAGGACCAATGATGGCCCAATAATGTGTGTTTAGTTGGGACTAATGAGTCGCACCAAGGTTTGTATATAACCAATAAGTTGTGTTTAGGACCAATGATGGCCCTATAAGGAGTGTTTAGTAGGGCAATGAGGGTCGGTTGGGACCAATGACTCCCAATAAAGTGTGTATATAACCAATAAGTTGTGTTTACGACCAATTATGGCCCAATAAGGTGTGTTTAGTTGGGACCAATTAGTCCCACTAATGTGTGCATATAACCAATACGTTGTGTTTAGGACCAATGATGGCACAATAAAGTGGGTTTAGGGAAAATGAGGGTTAGTTGGCACCAATGAGTCCTAATAAGGTGTTTATATAACCAATAAGTTGTGTTTACGACCAATTATGGCCCAATATGGTGTGTTTAGTTGGGACAAATGAGTCCCACTAAGGTGTGTATATAACCAATAAATTATGTTTAGGACCAATGATGGCCCAATAAGGTGTGTTTAGTAGGGCAATGAGGGTCGGTTAGAACCAATAAGTCCTAGTAAGGTGTGTATATAACCAATAAGTTGTGTTTAGGACCAATGATGGCCCAATAATGTGTGTTTAGTTGGGACTAATGAGTCCCACTAAGGTTTGTATATAACCAATAAGTTGTGTTTAGGACCAATTATGGCCCTATAAGGAGTGTTTAGTAGGGCAATGAGGGTCAGTTGGGACCAATAAGTCCTAGTAAGGTGTATCTTATATAACCAATAAGTTGTGTTAAGGACCAATGATGGCCCAATAATGTGTGTTTAAGGGCAATGAGGGTCCGTTGGGACCAATGAGTCCCAATAAAGGGTGTATATAACCAATAAATTGTGTTTACGACCAATTATGGCCCAATAAGGTGTGTTTAGTTGGGACCAATGAGTCCCACTAATGTGTGCATATAACCAATACGTTGTGTTTAGGACCAATGATGGCACAATAAAGTGGGTTTAGGGACAATGAGGGTTAGTTGGCACCAATGAGTCCTAATAAGGTGTTTATATAACCAATAAGTTGTGTTTACGACCAATTATGGCCCAATATGGTGTGTTTAGTTGGGACAAATGAGTCCCAATAAGGTGTGTATATAACCAATAAATTATGTTTAAGACCAATGATGGCCCAATAAGGTGTGTTTAGTAGGGCAATGAGGGTCGGTTAGAACCAATAAGTCCTAGTAAGGTGTGTATATAACCAATAAGTTGTGTTTAGGACCAATGATCGCCCAATAATGTGTGTTTAGTTGGGACTAATGAGTCCCACTAAGGTTTGTATATAACCAATAAGTTGTGTTTAGGACCAATGATGGCCCTATAAGGAGTGTTTAGTAGGGCAATGAGGGTCAGTTGGGACCAATAAGTCCTAGTAAGGTGTATCTTATATAACCAATAAGTTGTGTTAAGGACCAATGATGGCCCAATAATGTGTGTTTAAGGGCAATGAGGGTCCGTTGGGACCAATGAGTCCCAATAAAGGGTGTATATAACCAATAAATTGTGTTTACGACCAATTATGGCCCAATAAGGTGTGTTTAGTTGGGACCAATGAGTCCCACTAATGTGTGCATATAACCAATACGTTGTGTTTAGGACCAATGATGGCACAATAAAGTGGGTTTAGGGACAATGAGGGTTAGTTGGCACCAATGAGTCCTAATAAGGTGTTTATATAACCAATAAGTTGTGTTTACGACCAATTATGGCCCAATATGGTGTGTTTAGTTGGGAATAATGAGTCCCACTAAGGTGTGTATATAATAAATAAATTATGTTTAGGACCAATGATGGTCCAATAAGGTGTGTTTAGTAGGGCAATGAGGGTCAGTTAGAACCAATAAGTCCTAGTAAGGTGTGTATATAACCAATAATTTGTGTTTAGGACCAATGATGGCCCAATAATGTGTGTTTAGTTGGGACTAATGAGTCCCACTAAGGTTTGTATATAACCAATAAGTTGTGTTTAGGACCAATGATGGCCCTATAAGGAGTGTTTAGTAGGGCAATGAGGGTCGGTTGGGACCAATGACTCCCAATAAAGTGTGTATATAACCAATAAGTTGTGTTTACGACCAATTATGGCCCAATAAGGTGTGTTTAGTTGGGACCAATGAGTCCCACTAATGTGTGCATATAACCAATACGTTGTGTTTAGGACCAATGATGGCACAATAAAGTGGGTTTAGGGACAATGAGGGTTAGTTGGCACCAATGAGTCCTAATAAGGTGTTTATATAACCAATAACTTGTGTTTACGACCAATTATGGCCCAATATGATGTGTTTAGTTGGGACTAATGAGTCCCACTAAGGTGTGTATATAACCAATAAATTATGTTTAGGACCAATGATGGCCCAATAAGGTGTGTTTAGTAGGGGCAATGAGGGTCGGTTAGAACCAATAAGTCCTAGTAAGGTGTGTATATAACCAATAAGTTGTGTTTAGGACCAATGATGGCCCAATAATGTATGTTTAGTTGGGACTAATGAGTCCCACTAAGGTTTGTATATAACCAATAAGTTGTGTTTAGGACCAATGATGGCCCTATAAGGAGTGTTTAGTAGGGCATTGAGGGTCGGTTGGGACCAATAAGTCCTAGTAAGGTGTGTCTTATATAACCAATAAGTTGTGTTAAGGACCAATGATGGCCCGATAATGTGTGTTTAAGGGCAATGAGGGTCCGTTGGGACCAATGAGTCCCAATAAAGTGTGTATATAACCAATAAATTGTGTTTACGACCAATTATGGCCCAATAAGGTGTGTTTAGTTGGGACCAATGAGTCCCACTAATGTGTGCATATAACCAATACGTTGTGTTTAGGACCAATGATGGCACAATAAAGTGGGTTTAGGGACAATGAGGGTTAGTTGGCACCAATGAGTCCTAATAAGGTGTTTATATAACCAATAACTTGTGTTTACGACCAATTATGGCCCAATATGATGTGTTTAGTTGGGACTAATGAGTCCCACTAAGGTGTGTATATAACCAATAAATTATGTTTAGGACCAATGATGGTCCAATAAGGTGTGTTTAGTAGGGCAATGAGGGTCAGTTAGAACCAATAAGTCCTAGTAAGGTGTGTATATAACCAATAATTTGTGTTTAGGACCAATGATGGCCCAATAATGTGTGTTTAGTTGGGACTAATGAGTCCCACTAAGGTTTGTATATAACCAATAAGTTGTGTTTAGGACCAATGATGGCCCTATAAGGAGTGTTTAGTAGGGCAATGAGGGTCGGTTGGGACCAATGACTCCCAATAAAGTGTGTATATAACCAATAAGTTGTGTTTACGACCAATTATGGCCCAATAAGGTGTGTTTAGTTGGGACCAATGAGTCCCACTAATGTGTGCATATAACCAATACGTTGTGTTTAGGACCAATGATGGCACAATAAAGTGGGTTTAGGGACAATGAGGGTTAGTTGGCACCAATGAGTCCTAATAAGGTGTTTATATAACCAATAACTTGTGTTTACGACCAATTATGGCCCAATATGATGTGTTTAGTTGGGACTAATGAGTCCCACTAAGGTGTGTATATAACCAATAAATTATGTTTAGGACCAATGATGGCCCAATAAGGTGTGTTTAGTAGGGGCAATGAGGGTCGGTTAGAACCAATAAGTCCTAGTAAGGTGTGTATATAACCAATAAGTTGTGTTTAGGACCAATGATGGCCCAATAATGTGTGTTTAGTTGGGACTAATGAGTCCCACTAAGGTTTGTATATAACCAATAAGTTGTGTTTAGGACCAATGATGGCCCTATAAGGAGTGTTTAGTAGGGCATTGAGGGTCGGTTGGGACCAATAAGTCCTAGTAAGGTGTGTCTTATATAACCAATAAGTTGTGTTAAGGACCAATGATGGCCCAATAATGTGTGTTTAAGGGCAATGAGGGTCCGTTGGGACCAATGAGTCCCAATAAAGTGTGTATATAACCAATAAATTGTGTTTACGACCAATTATGGCCCAATAAGGTGTGTTTAGTTGGGACCAATGAGTCCCACTAATGTGTGCATATAACCAATACGTTGTGTTTAGGACCAATGATGGCACAATAAAGTGGGTTTAGGGACAATGAGGGTTAGTTGGCACCAATGAGTCCTAATAAGGTGTTTATATAACCAATAAGTTGTGTTTACGACCAATTATGGCCCAATATGGTGTGTTTAGTTGGGACTAATGAGTCCCACTAAGGTTTGTATATAACCAATAAGTTGTGTTTAGGACCAATGATGGCCCTATAAGGAGTGTTTAGTAGGGCAATGAGGGTCGGTTGGGACCAATGACTCCCAATAAAGTGTGTATATAACCAATAAGTTGTGTTTACGACCAATTATGGCCCAATAAGGTGTGTTTAGTTGGGACCAATGAGTCCCACTAATGTGTGCATATAACCAATACGTTGTGTTTAGGACCAATGATGGCACAATAAAGTGGGTTTAGGGACAATGAGGGTTAGTTGGCACCAATGAGTCCTAATAAGGTGTTTATATAACCAATAAGTTGTGTTTACGACCAATTATGGCCCAATATGGTGTGTTTAGTTGGGACTAATGAGTCCCACTAAGGTGTGTATATAACCAATAAATTATGTTTAGGACCAATGATGGCCCAATAAGGTGTGTTTAGTAGGGCAATGAGGGTCGGTTAGAACCAATAAGTCCTAGTAAGGTGTGTATATAACCAATAAGTTGTGTTTAGGACCAATGATGGCCAATAATGTGTGTTTAGTTGGGACTAATGAGTCCCACTAAGGTTTGTATATAACCAATAAGTTGTGTTTAGGACCAATGATGGCCCTATAAGGAGTGTTTAGTAGGGCAATGAGGGTCAGTTGGGACCAATAAGTCCTAGTAAGGTGTATCTTATATAACCAATAAGTTGTGTTAAGGACCAATGATGGCCCAATAATGTGTGTTTAAGGGCAATGAGGGTCCGTTGGGACCAATGAGTCCCAATAAAGTGTGTATATAACCAATAAATTGTGTTTACGACCAATTATGGCCCAATAAGGTGTGTTTAGTTGGGACCAATGAGTCCCACTAATATGTGCATATAACCAATACGTTGTGTTTAGGACCAATGATGGCACAATAAAGTGGGTTTAGGGACAATGAGGGTTAGTTGGCACCAATGAGTCCTAATAAGGTGTTTATATAACCAATAAGTTGTGTTTACGACCAATTATGGCCCAATATGGTGTGTTTAGTTGGGACTAATGAGTCCCACTAAGGTGTGTATATAACCAATAAATTATGTTTAGGACCAATGATGGCCCAATAAGGTGTGTTTAGTAGGGCAATGAGGGTCGGTTAGAACCAATAAGTCCTAGTAAGGTGTGTATATAACCAATAATTTGTGTTTAGGACCAATGATGGCCCAATAGTGTGTGTTTAAGGGCAATGAGGGTCCGTTGGGACCAATGAGTCCCAATAAAGTGTGTATATAACCAATAAGTTGTGTTTACGACCAATTATGGCCCAATAAGGTGTGTTTAGTTAGGACCAATGAGTCCCACTAATGTGTGCATGTAACCAATACGTTGTGTTTAGGACCAATGATGGCACAATAAAGTGGGTTTAGGGACAATGAGGGTCAGTTGGCACCAATGAGTCCTAATAAGGTGTTTATATAACCAATAAGTTGTGTTTACGACCAATTATGGCCCAATATGGTGTGTTTAGTTGGGACTAATGAGTCCCACTAAGGTGTGTATATAACCAATAAATTATGTTTAGGACCAATGATGGCCCAATAAGGTGTGTTTAGTAGGGCAATGAGGGTCGGTTAGAACCAATAAGTGCTAGTAAGGTGTGTATATAACCAATAAGTTGTGCTTAGGACCAATGATGGCCCAATAATGTGTGTTTAAGGGCAACGAGGGTCCGTTGGGACCAATGAGTCCCAATAAAGTGTGTATAGTTGGGACCAATGAGTCCCACTAATGTGTGCATGTAACCAATACGTTGTGTTTAGGACCAATGATGGCACAATAAAGTGGGTTTAGGGACAATGAGGGTCAGTTGGCACCAATGAGTCCTAATAAGGTGTTTATATAACCAATAAGTTGTGTTTATGACCAATTATGGCCCAATATGGTGTGTTTAGTTGGGACTAATGAGTCCCACTAGGGTGTTTATATAACCAATAAATTATGTTTAGGACCAATGATGGCCCAATAAGGTGTGTTTAGTAGGGCAATGAGGTTTGGTTAAACCAATAAGTCCTAGTAAGGTGTGTATATAACCAATAAGTTGTGTTTAGGACCAATGATGGCCCAATAAGTGTGTTTAGTTGGGACTAATGAGTCCCACTAAGGTTTGTATATAACCAATAAGTTGTGTTTAGGACCAATGATGGCCCTATAAGGAGTGTTTAGTAGGGCAATGAGGGTCGGTTGGGACCAAAAAGTCCTAGTAAGGTGTGTCTTATATAACCAATAAGTTGTGTTAAGGACCAATGATGGCCCGATAATGTGTGTTTAAGGGCACTGAGGGTCCGTTGGGACCAATGAGTCCCAATAAAGTTTGTATATAACCAATAAATTGTGTTTACGACCAATTATGGCCCAATAAGGTGTGTTTAGTTGGGACCAATGAGTCCCACTAATGTGTGCATATAACCAATACGTTGTGTTTAGGACCAATGATGGCACAATAAAGTGGGTTTAGGGACAATGAGGGTTAGTTGGCACCAATGAGTCCTAATAAGGTGTTTATATAACCAATAAGTTGTGTTTACGACCAGTTATGGCCCAATATGGTGTGTTTAGTTGGGACTAATGAGTCCCACTAAGGTGTGTATATAATAAATAAATTATGTTTAGGACCAATGATGGCCCAATAAGGTGTGTTTAGTAGGGCAATGAGGGTCAGTTAGAACCAATAAGTCCTAGTAAGGTGTGTATATAACCAATAAGTTGTGTTTAGGACCAATGATGGCCCAATAATGTGTGTTTAGTTGGGACTAATGAGTCCCACTAAGGTTTGTATATAACCAATAAGTTGTGTTTAGGACCAATGATGGCCCTATAAGGAGTGTTTAGTAGGGCAATGAGGGTCGGTTGGGACCAATGACTCCCAATAAAGTGTGTATATAACCAATAAGTTGTGTTTACGACCAATTATGGCCCAATAAGGTGTGTTTAGTTGGGACCAATGAGTCCCACTAATGTGTGCATATAACCAATACGTTGTGTTTAGGACCAATGATGGCACAATAAAGTGGGTTTAGGGACAATGAGGGTTAGTTGGCACCAATGAGTCCTAATAAGGTGTTTATATAACCAATAAGTTGTGTTTACGACCAATTATGGCCCAATATGGTGTGTTTAGTTGGGACTAATGAGTCCCACTAAGGTGTGTATATAACCAATAAATTATGTTTAGGACCAATGATGGCCCAATAAGGTGTGTTTAGTAGGGCAATGAGGGTCGGTTAGAACCAATAAGTCCTAGTAAGGTGTGTATATAACCAATAAGTTGTGTTTAGGACCAATGATGGCCAATAATGTGTGTTTAGTTGGGACTAATGAGTCCCACTAAGGTTTGTATATAACCAATAAGTTGTGTTTAGGACCAATGATGGCCCTATAAGGAGTGTTTAGTAGGGCAATGAGGGTCAGTTGGGACCAATAAGTCCTAGTAAGGTGTATCTTATATAACCAATAAGTTGTGTTAAGGACCAATGATGGCCCAATAATGTGTGTTTAAGGGCAATGAGGGTCCGTTGGGACCAATGAGTCCCAATAAAGTGTGTATATAACCAATAAATTGTGTTTACGACCAATTATGGCCCAATAAGGTGTGTTTAGTTGGGACCAATGAGTCCCACTAATATGTGCATATAACCAATACGTTGTGTTTAGGACCAATGATGGCACAATAAAGTGGGTTTAGGGACAATGAGGGTTAGTTGGCACCAATGAGTCCTAATAAGGTGTTTATATAACCAATAAGTTGTGTTTACGACCAATTATGGCCCAATATGGTGTGTTTAGTTGGGACTAATGAGTCCCACTAAGGTGTGTATATAACCAATAAATTATGTTTAGGACCAATGATGGCCCAATAAGGTGTGTTTAGTAGGGCAATGAGGGTCGGTTAGAACCAATAAGTGCTAGTAAGGTGTGTATATAACCAATAAGTTGTGTTTAGGACCAATGATGGCCCAATAATGTGTGTTTAAGGGCAATGAGGG